>CM074972.1:12523807-12535886 GCA_037577455.1 Pangasius macronema
GAGCCGGAATGTCACGCTGTAGTGTAGCGTATGATTTATTGCTTCTGCTGCTGCTTCTCATCTTTCCCTCTGAGAAAAAAAAACCTGTCCATTCAGGAGTACAGGGAAGAGAGAGAGAGAGAGAGAGAGAGAGAGAGAGAGACTCCAGGGGCTGCCGCAGTGACAGCTTGCAGTTTGTTTCCAGAAGAATTGATAGAGAGTGAGATGAATGAAGGAACATGTTAAGGATGATGTTGTAGATGAAGGGTGGATGAAGGGTGGATGAAGTGCGCACTACAGTAACCGTGAGGAGGAAGTGTAGAGAAGAAGACACGTGTTTGTAACGTGTGTGAGCTAAGCAAGGAGCGGGCCATATGACTGAGAACGTGACCGTGGCGTGGTGAGTATTTCAGAAACGGCGGCATTTTCACGCAAACAGTCTGCGGAGTTCACACGCGATGATGCGAAATAAAACATACAGCGAGCGACGGCTCCACGGAAACGCCGTGCTGATCCGAGAGCTCGGAGAGGAGCGGCCTGACAGGTTCCAGCTAAGAGAGAAGCTACGGCAACTCAAACCAGCGCTCTTTACATCTGTGCTGAGCAGAAAAGCATCTCCGAGTGGTTAGAAGACGTCAAACCTTGAAGCGGATGAACCTTGAACACCAGTCCGAGAGCAGGAACCTGAGGCAGAGCAGGAGCCTGAGGCAGAGCAGGAACCTGAGGCAGCAGTGAGAAGGAACCTGAGGCAGAGCAGGAGCCTGAGGCAGAGCAGGAACCTGAGGCAGCAGTGAGAAGGAACCTGAGGCAGCAGTGAGCAGGAACCTGAGGCAGAGCAGGAACCTGAGGCAGCACTGAGCAGGAACCTGAGGCAGAGCAGGAACCTGAGGCAGCACTGAGCAGGAACCTGAGGCAGAGCAGGAACCTGAAGCAGCAGTGAGCAGGAACCTGAGGCAGAGCAGGAGCCTGAGGCAGAGCAGGAGCCTGAGGCAGAGCAGGAACCTGAGGCAGAGCAGGAACCTGAGGCAGCAGTGAGCAGGAGCCTGAGGCAGCAGTGAGCAGGAACCTGAGGCAGCAGTGAGCAGGAACCTGAGGCAGCAGTGAGAAGGAACCTGAGGCAGAGCAGGAACCTGAGGCAGCAGTGAGCAGGAGCCTGAGGCAGCAGTGAGCAGGAGCCTGAGGCAGCAGTGAGCAGGAACCTGAGGCAGAGCAGGAACCTGAGGCAGCAGTGAGCAGGAACCTGAGTTACGTTAAGTGTTGTAGGAGGTCAGTGAAACGCGTTCTCGCTTACGGTAGAGCAGCTGTAAGCAGCCGTTCCCTCAGCAGCCTCTCTTCACCTCTCGCGTTAAGTTAATGGGACAATAAGCGCGACGTGTCGGAGCGTCAGGAATTTTAACCTTCCCTGTCCTGAAGATTACACGGATCACGGATGGTTTACGAATGCTGACGTGTCTAGTGTGTTAATGACGCGTGACGAGCTCCAGGCGCAGAAACACGTTTCACTCGTTCACTAAAGTGCGATTTGGGGAAAAGATATCAGAAACTCGTCCACTGCTGAACAGCAACACGGGCAACTTTTCTTCAAACGCCACCAGTCACAACAAAGATCTCTCTTTAGCCACGCCCACAAACCCATTAAAGGCAAAGTGCGCAGAGCCGATGGCGACAAAATGGCGGCTAAACGTGACTTGATCAATGACTTTAAACGGCTAAAAAGGGAGAGAGAGAGAGAGAGAGAGAGAGAGAGAGTGCAAAGGCTTGAGTTAAATGAATGGAAATGAGTGTGAACCAAGTGTGTGTGTGTGTGTGTGTGTGTGTGTGCGTGTGTGTGTGTGTGTGTTAATCAGAAGTAGAAATAGTCAAATACTGAGAGAACGAGAGAGGAAGTGACTTTTATACCCCAGATGATCCACGTCTGCAGAGGAGAAGTCAAAAATAAATAAATAAATAAATAAATAAATAAATGAATGCGGATGAGTCAGAATCAGCTGAGTGTGTTAGAGCCTGAGAAACTCGCACCTTCAGTGTGAGAGAGAGAGAGAGAGAGAGAGAGAGAGAGAGAGAGAGAGAGAGAGAGAAGAAAAGCGTGATGTCTGCGCAGCAACGGCGCTAATGAACTAAAAATCCGTTCAGACTCAGACGTCATCGGCACACGTGCTTACGGATGTTGTCGGTTTGCGTGACTGAACGGGAGCCAGACAGAGCGCGACCAATCACTGCGAGGGAAATCGGCGCTTAATAAAGAGCTGCGTAAATAAGGATAAATGCCGAGTGGATCACGAGCACAGATTTATACGTCGGTTATATCCGGGCAGTTTATCACCACTGGGTACGGATCCGGGTCATTAGCGATCCAGCCGTCTGATTGGCTGAGAATCGCTTTGGATTCGAACTGAAGTGTCTGAGAAACAGGAAGAGTAAAGCCCTACTTGGTCGCACAGCGATCTGATTGGTTGAGGATGGGAGAGGATGATCTGATTGGCCCACATATCACTCTTTAAACACGAGTTAAATAATAATACTTCTCAGATTAGATTAGATTAGATTAGATTAGCAAAGCGAGCTAGCTGTACTAGCACTAGCCACTTCCTTCCCAGCTTTATTTTTCTCCATAAAGTCTCCATGCACGTGTATATGTGTAGATTTGGTCTGAGAACTCATTCATGATTATTCTAAGGATTCTATTGGCCGAGCCACACTGCTTCTACCTGTCTAATCACCTGATTGGCTCTTCCAGGTCTTTTGTTTGTGGCCTGATTATAATAATGATTGTAATAATCAGCTGCTGTAACACTCAGGAGAACTGCAGTAAGCTTTACTTATCACCCGTGATCACTGATCACAAACAAGGTGCACGAGTCACGAGGCACGAGTCACGAGGCACGACTGGAGCCTCGTTTTTACAGAAATATGGAATACGCCGTGTTTATATATCCAAGTAAATTATTCACGGGCGAAGAGTTTGATGAAAATGTGAATGTTTTTATTGAAGAGAGGAAACTTTTCAGCCGTTCTCCTGCGTTTCCATTCGCGGAGATAAAGAAGCCGCCCAGGTGGAAATAACGCTTTCATTTTCTGGCCGGCGCTCACAGCTCGGGAAACGCTGATGTATCGCCGGGAATCTCTTTTTTATGCACCGAGCACAAAAGTCAATTTATCTTTCCCTTCGTCACCAGGCAACACGAGCATCTTCAATCTTTAATCTTTGCTCATGCATTCTCTTCATATATCAGCTAAATATTTTATGATAAAGAAAATATCTGTGCTGATGGATGTACAGCAGCGACGCTGAAAGCAAGCTGTTTATTTACCAATCACAAATCACTCGCAGTGCCTCAGACATCAGCGCACGCTGTTCATGGCCTCGCAACAGTACAGCGATTCTAGGAATCTAATTGGCTTAAAAAATAAATAAAAAAGGAAGGGAAAATATAACGGCCTTGATGATCTGTTGATGGCCATCGAAGCATCTGATTGGCTTGAGAAGTGGGAGTAAGTATGATGGTCCAAAGACCTGATTAGCTTAAGCGTCTCTGTTTATAACCATCGAAGCATCTGATTGGCTGAAAAGTGCCACTCACTGAGGTGGCCTAAGAAGCTCATTGGGCAAAAGCAACAATTTCTGACTGTTTGATATCTGATTGGCTGAGAAGAATGACTCAGTGTGATGGTCCAAGGATCTGATTTGCTGAGTTCCAATGTTCATGGCAGTCCTGAGCTCTGATTGGCTGAGACGTGCCAGAATTTATCACTGTCTTGAAGTAGGATTGGCTGAGAAGCATGAAAATAACCTGATTGGCTCTCTCATGAGTGCCCAGTTTAGCTTAAGATCTGATTGGCTAAGAATTGTGACCAAGCGTGATGTGATACAAGGTTCTGACTGGAGGAGAGAGCTGATTGGTCGAGGGGTACTGACTGTGATCTGATTAGCTGAGTGTCACTGTTTAATGCCGTCTAGAAATCGGCTTGGCTGAGAAGTCTGATCGTTCAGTACGTGGTGCTCCAAGAACCTGATTATCCGAGTGCCGCCGTTTATGACTGTCCAAGTGTCTGATTGGCTGAGAGAAGGCTGACCAAAGATCTGACTGGTTGAATGTATGTGTTTACAGACATTTAAGAATCTGATTGGATGGGAAGTGCCAACATTTATGATTATTATATTTCTAAATGGCTAAGAATCCTGACTGTATGTGATGATCCAAGAATCTGACTGGTCTATGTTCTTGGCCATCTGAAGATCTCATTGGTTGATTTCCACAGTTCATAACCATCTTACAATCTGATTCACTGAGTTATACAGTTTATGGCTGTTTATCATTTATAATAAAGTGTTATAATTGAGTTTTATAATCTCTGGTGACCAATTTGATTGGCTTGATATCCTTTGATGTCAATTTTTAAGCCCCGGCACCTTCTACAAAGTGTCTCACTGAGAGCAGATGGCAACAGCAGCTTTAAAAATAAAGCATGTTCCTGACCAAAACACTGACTAGGCTTATTTTTATTCCAGGCAAGTCCTGTTTCGACTCACACTGCTGACTTTTTACTCAAAATAAGACTCGCTGGCTTCTCACTCTGCCTCAAAAAAAAAGACTGAAATTACTAACAATCAACAGATTACTAAAATCAGTGTTTACTGTTGATCTTTGGATAGGGTTGATGCAGAAAATACATCTTTCTATTTTACAGTGCAGTGTTTCCTAAAAAAGAAAAAAAGAAAGAAAGAACTGGCTGTTTGTGGGTAGTAGATCATTATTCTGCTCTGAGAAAACCTGCAGGCGAAAAGAAAAGACAGGATTGATGTTTGTTCTGCAGGAGCTTCCCTCACTCATACCGTTACATAACACCAACACTGTTGGCAGCATGAAGAAAATCAATAAAAGTCAAAGCTGCACAAGTTTAACTGCTTGTAATTTTAGCAGGTTTTGTTTTATTTAACGTGTGTGTTCATAAGTGCTGATTTTAATCATTTTTAATCAACTCTTTCCCGCTGCCTGACGGGCGAGACAGCGTTTGGCTGCAGTCGTCCACTGATCCGTACATAGGTACAAGCTCGGCTTCTTACGCTTCTCTCTCTCTCTCTCTCTCTCTCTGTTTCTCTCCAAATCTCACAGAGCCTCACGATCTACACTTCTGGAGAGTAGAGATTGGTTATTAGAAGCAGAGAAAGACAGCAAGGTTGTTATATCAGATAGATGTAAAAAAGATCTTAGTTTCATTATGATGTGGAGTACGTTTACATCGACGGCATTTGGCAGACGCTCTTATCCACCACAACGCACCGACGTGTTTTGATGTCTGTATCAATAAACGCATCCTCGTGTTGGTTCACTAGGTCGGGGACTACGAGTGCCACCAGTCTGAAACCACTGATGGGGAGTATGACATTTTTTTTATACCAAGTGCTCGCTTAAGAACTTCATGAAGAGGTAGATCTTTAGTCGTCGTTTGAAGACTGCCAGCGGACCGCCAGGGGAAGATCATTCCACCACCTAGCCACCAGAACAGAGAAGAGCCTTGATGTTGTACGCTGAGAGATGGTGGGAGCAATCGGGCGGTGCTAGAGGATCGGAAGGCCTTATAGTCAAGCATCAGTGTTTGAAATCTGATGCAGGCAGCTGCAGGAAGCCAGTGGTGGGACCACAGCAATGGGATAGTGTGGGAGAAGATCTGTTGCAGTGGCCAGATTGTGTGCAGAGGCAGACCTGCTGGGAACGGGTTGCAGTAGTCCAGTCTTGAAATGTCAAGGTTCTGAACAAGCACCTGTGTGGTCTTTGTGGATAGATATGGCCTCCTGATTGTTTAGCGCATTGTTTAAACTGCACGACCGAGGCAGTTTTGCGCTGCGAGGCCATGTACAGTGACAGATGGTGAGATGGTGAGAGGTGTCCAGGGAGATCTCAGAATCTTGATATGGGGGTACATCTCCAGACTGGGATTTAGTTTCAGCTGATGAGCTGCCAGACATGCTGAGATCCAAGCAGATCCATGAGTGTCTGAGGGAGGAAAGGAGAGGATGAGTTGAGTGTCATCGACATAGCAGTGGTATGAAAACCCATGTGAGGATGTGACCACACTGAGAGAGCAGGTATAGAGGGAGAACAGCAGGAGACCCTTGTGTGACGCCAGTGGAGAGTCGGCATGGAGCAGATGTGGGTTCCCTCCAGGTCACATGATATGACCATCCCTCCAGGTAAGAAGCCAAACATTTCCATGCCATGTCACGAATTCCAAGACTCATGAGGATGAACGAGAGAGAAAAGAGAGTGTCGTGGGTGACTGTATCGAAAGCTGATCTGGCAGCAGGAAGCTCCTCAATGATGCCCACTAGAGCACGTTCTGGTGATTGTGATGCTTTGAAGCCAGACTGGTAGGTTGATCTTGTAGGTTGTTCTGGGTTCTGGGGGTTGTTCTGGGTTCCCTCACCAGCCTCTCTCTTCTTTCTATCTCCTGAAGTTGAAGCGTAAGCTCCTCTGTCCTGAGGATGTCGGAAAACTTCAACCTCTGACTGTTACAAAGCGCTGACACTGGAGACTCCTTCCATACATGTGAGATAAACATGTCCAGGTAATGAAGTTTACAGAAAACTCAACCATTGGCTCGTTAAATATGACTTCATTCAGATACGGTACGCTAAGACGCTAAGACGCCACGAGAGATTTCTTTTCTTAATGTAGGATTTATTTTACAGATCGCTCCATTTGAATCATTTCTAATTCATGGATTCGTCCGTAGTGAATAAGGACGGAGTGAAGACACTGTAGTGCGTGTAATAAGTGAGAAATAAAAACAGCTATAAGATATTGGGACGCAGCCTCATGAGAGAAACCTCTATTAAACAGCCTCGAGGAATACAAGACCTTTTCGGACATGATCCAATTTACACAAACACAAACGATGCTCTTTTAAAAAAAAAAGAGAGAGAGAGAGAGAGAGAGAGATTTTGTGTAAATACTCCATGGGGGAAATCATTCTGCACTCTTCAGCTAAACAGACGAGCAAAAGCTCTCTCTCTCTCTCTCTCTCTCTCTCTCTCTCTCTCTCTCTCTCTTTTCTTTCTTTCTCTCTCTGTCTCTCTTTCTGTCTTTTCTTCTCTCAGAAGTGTGTAAGATGTTCCCCTCTGCCAGCTCTTCCCGTTATAAATCAGCAGCGTGGCTGTGCTCCAGTTACTCGTGTTAATTCTCACTCACTCGTTTGCTGCGTGTTCTTGATTAGAGACGGAACCCAGAGGGGTTTTCCCGCATGGATCCGGCTCCCTCGGGCTGGGACAGCTGTGTGTGTTCTCACACACCATCTGCACAAAGAGTGGGGGTTCAGAACATTCACTCCACCCACGCAAACACACACACACACACACACACACACCCCCAAGCAAACACCCACTCAAACACGCACACACATACATTCCAACACCCACTCAAACACACACACACCCATGCAAACACCCACTCAAACACACACACACATACACGCACACATGCAGATACACCCACTCAAACACACACAATCGCACGAGCACACACACTCAAACACACACACACCCCCATGCAAACACCCACTCAAACACACACACACTCAAACACACACACACCCATGCAAACACGCACTCAAACACACACACACAAAACGTATGCACCAACGTTTCCACCAATTTTGTCTTTCTTTCTTTCCTCCTCTACACCTTCCATACTCTCTTTCTTTCTTTCATCTTTGTATTTCTCCTTTTTTTTTCCTTTCATCTGATCACACACACAAAAAAGTACACAATCTCCATCTTTTACTTCAGCATCTGAAAACATCAGTTTTCCTTATTTTCTTTACTCCCACTTGTTCTTTCTCTCTTCCTTTTCTCTTTCCTCCTCTATACCTTTCTTTCTTCTTCTACACCCTTCTTTCTTTTTCATCTTTGTACTTCTCAGTCTTCTTGTACTTTTTTCATGCTGAGTGCTAACACAAGGCGAGTGTAAGTCAGGACCAGGGTTTCTGCTCTATCTGTAAACACGCCTTAAAACACCAGAAGTGACCCAGTGGTGCCTTGCTCAAGGGTCTCACCTCAGTGGTGGTATTGAGGGTGGCAGAGAGCGCTGGTCATTCACTCCCCCACCNTTCACCTTCAGGTTCACCTTCAGGTTACAAGTCCGACTCTCAGACCATTAGGCCACGACTGCCCCTGAACTCCCAACACTTCCTGGATCCCGCAGTACTTCCTGCTAAGGTTTCCTGTAGCTCTGCAGATCTCTCTACGCTCCAGAGCTGGCCTTTTTAGCACTAAAAATTCCTCCATGAATTATTCATCGGACAAAACCAGAACCGCAGTGTTTTATTCAAAAAGAAAAAACCCTTGATGTGGTGTAAATCCTGAAGCGAAGTGCTTGCTCTGAGCCAGCGCCTGCCACTAATGTATATTTAATGTGTGTGTGTGTGTGTGTGTGTGTGTGTGTGTGTGGGGATTACATGCAGCAGCAGCACCACTCTGGGTTATGAAGTTTCATCATGAGCCCACGTCTTTCTGCTCTCTCAGCGCTGAGTGTGTGTGAAAACAACAACGAGCAACCAATAACGGCGTTTCACATTATCTTAATGTCTGTACCACATTAAAGACAACACAAATAACAGCAGTCAGTGTGTAGAGCACAGGGAGAAAGTGTGTGACGAAAACAACACACTGAAACTATGCAGTACCAACACACTGAACTGAATCAACACACTGAACTGAATCAACACACTGAGCTGAATCAACACACTGAACTGAGTCAACAACACACTGAACTGAATCAACACACAGAGCTGAATCAACACACAACTGAATCAACACACTGAACTGAATCAACACACTGAACTGAATCAACACACTGAGCTGAATCAACACACTGAGCTGAATCAACACACTGAGCTGAATCAACACACTGAACTGACTCAACACACTGAACTGGGTCAACACACTGAACTGAATCAACACACTGAACTGAGTCAACACACTGAACTGAATCAACACACTGAACTGAATCAACACACTGAACTGAATCAGCACACTGAGCTGAATCAGCACACTGAACTGAATCAACAACACGCAGTTTAATCAAAAATACACTGAACTGAATCAACAGCACTTCTTTCTTTCTTTCTTTCTTTCTTTCTTTCTTTCTAGAATACTTGTAAGACACTGTATACAGTAAATCTGATTGGTTGGGATAGGAACACAATCAGCTAGGTTGTTCCAAAATCTAGACAAATCCGACATAGAAGCAGAAGATAAATCATTAAGTGTGTGTTTTGATGTAATCAGTGCAAACATCCGCTTCCAGTTTATTAGTTCTGAACTATCCGCTGATGCTTTAACACTTCTCAGATCTGATGTTCAGGAAGAGAGATGGTGATAGCAGGTCTGCGTGTTTTATAATCCTACTTACTGACTGTGCATATTAAAGACTAATAATGCAGATGGTAGTTGCCGGGGCGATAACGATTGACAGGCAGAGACACTAAAGACAAATCCTGCGTCCAAGTGGAGAGGGATTTTGACAGAGTGAGACATGCAGCTGAATTTCCATAAAGAGTGTGTGGGTGAAGTCATGTAACAGAACCCGCAGTGTTTGAAGATGGAGAGTTGCATCAGATTGTTGCAGGATTGTTGAGTTGAGGGATAAAGTTGTGCGAGTGTTGCAGCGGAGCAAGAGTTCAGCGAGCGTCACTCAGTGGTGAGAGAGAAAACTTCATTATTACTGCGTTTGCAATACAAGCAACACACTAATTATGTACATATCCTTTAAATTTTATTATTGTTTTTCACACTTTTCTGAGATGAGCACAGCCTAACGTGCTTAACATTCAGTCTGGAAAAACACACAGAGCATTAAATTCCAGACTCGTACAGACCCATAACATGGAGACTCATAACGTACAGACTCATAGCATACAGATTCGTAACATACAGACTCATAACGTACAGACTCATAACGTACAGACTCATAACGTACAGACTCGTAACATACAGTCTTGAAAAACATACAGAACTGTAAAGTACAACTTGTACAGACTCGTAACATACAGACCAATAACACAGCGACTCGTAACCTACAGACATTGTAATGTACAGACCTGTAACTTACAGACTCGTAATGTAAAGACTCATAACATACAGACTCGTACTGCAAAGACTCATGGAACTTGTAACATATAGACTCAACAAACAGACTCATAAAGTACAAATTTGTACCATACAGACTCTTAACCTACAGACTCATACAGACTCATAACGTACAGACTCATACAGACTCATAACGTACAGACTCGTACAGACTCGTACAGACTCATACAGACTCATACAGACTCATAACGTATGACTCATAGTGTACAGATTCGTAACATACAGACTCATGACGTATGACTCATAACATACAGACTTGTACAGACTCATAACGTATGACTCATAGCGTACAGACTCATACAGACTCATGTTGTATGACTCATAGCATACAGACTCATACAGACTCATAACGTATGACTCATAACGTACAGACTCATAGCGTACAGACTCATACAGACTCATAACGTACAGACTCATAGCATACAGACTCATACAGACTCATAGCGTACAGACTCATACAGACTCATACAGACTCATAACGTACAGACTCATAGCGTACAGACTCATACAGACTCATACAGACTCATAACGTATGACTCATAGCGTACAGACTCATACAGACTCATACAGACTCATAGCATACAGACTCATAGCATACAGACTCATACAGACTCATAGCGTACAGACTCATACAGACTCATACAGACTCATAGCATACAGACTCATAGCGTACAGACTCATACAGACTCATGACGTATGACTCAGCGTACAGACTCATACAGACTCATGTTGTATGACTCATAGCGTACAGATTCGTAACGTACAGACTCATACAGACTCGTACAGACTCGTACAGACTCATAATGTGTGACTCATAATGTACAGATTCGTAACATACACCTCCTTTGCTGCACAGTATTTTCAACAAGAAATGCACATTGAGTTCATTCTTGCTATTTATCTTTTTTTTTAATTACTTTCTTTATTTTTTTCTTTCTTAAAAAATTCAGTTTTTCATTTATTTTCGTGAGCTTTCATCTGTCGGTCTCTCCTTCTGTCTGCAGACTTCATCCCCCGCTCTTTATCCGTAATGTGCTAAAGATTAAAGCCGGTTGTGCTGCTGTGGTGATGAGAACATGTAGGGAGGTGCGGAACTCTCTGGCAATAAAGCCGACAGCTGGATGAAATATGGAAGTGTGTGTGTGTGTGTGTGTGTGTGTGTGTGTGTGTGTGTGTGTGTGTGTGTGTGTGCGTGATCATTATATTGGCGAATTCCTTTGCTGGAGATGATGGACAAGTGTGGAAATGTAACATGAGGTCTAGAGGTGTAGGTTTGGGATCCTGCAGCAAAAAGGTCACACAAGTGTTATTTTGTGTTCATGTGGGCGAGAGCGAGCAGTCGGTGAAGCACGTGGGACAAACGATTACCACCATAAGTGACATTAACATTAACACGAGGCGCTGTGGGACACGTTTACAGTGTTCATTAGTTTATCATTAGTAACTGCCTGGTCAGGGTCAGAGTCAGAGTCAGAGTCAGAGTCAGAGTCAGGGTCAGAGTCAGAGTCAAAGCGCTAAAGTCATTAGAAACTATCGCAGGCAGCTACAAACAAACATAACCATGTCCGAGCTGGACCGTCCCACACACATCTCTGTTTCAGATCAATTATGAAGTGGAGTGATGTAGCTGAGGTTGAGGAATGGTAATAAATGGTAAGTCCTAATGGTAAGTCCTGCTCTTTAACTCTATTTAACTCTCTATCTTTTACTAGATGTACATCCCGTGTGTGTATGAGTATTTATCCCGTGTGTGTATGAGTATTTATCCCGCGTGTGTATGAGTATTTATCCCGTGTGTATATGAGTGTTTATCCCGTGTGTATATGAGTATTTATCCCGTGTGTATATGAGTGTTTATCCCGTGTATATATGAGTGTTTATCCCGTGTGTATATGAGTATTTATCCCGTGTGTATATGAGTATTTATCCCGTGTGTATATGAGTATTTATCCC
>CM074972.1:12539238-12544238 GCA_037577455.1 Pangasius macronema
CCAGGCTCGGAAAATTCCCCAGCACGAGCAGATAACAACATGTTCAGGACTGAGATATGAAGTCAGCAGTTCTCACTTAAACACGCAGGAACTGCAGCCTTTACATCTCACCTACACAACTCCGGCCATAACACACTATAGAGTCACAACACACTATAGAGTCACAACACACTATAGAGTCATAACACACTATAGAGTCATAACACACTATAGAGTCACAACACACTATAGAGTCACTACATGCTATAGAGTCATAACACACTATAGAGTCATAACACACTATAGAGTTTTATTCACTTATATTAACCTTTACATGCTAATGTATAAATATTACTCTAATTAATCCTAGATATAAGATTACACACACACACACACACACACACACACTCACACACACACACACACACACACACATATATATATATATATATATACAGAGTTCTATATTTGTATATAGTACAGAGTTCATGCTTGTATATAGTATTGCTATAGGTGTGACGTCATATATACTATTGTTATATAACAATAGTACATAATATGAAGAGACTAGTCACTGTATGTTTATATATCAGTTTAAGTATGAAATG
Source organism: Pangasius macronema (assembly GCA_037577455.1). Taxonomy (NCBI): domain Eukaryota; kingdom Metazoa; phylum Chordata; class Actinopteri; order Siluriformes; family Pangasiidae; genus Pangasius; species Pangasius macronema. The sequence continues at coordinate 12,539,826 of CM074972.1, forward strand.
TGACGTCATAGCATGCTTATATATAGCTATACGTGTGAGTTATGACGTCACTGGTCGCCGTATGTTCATACAAGAAGTGCTGAACAGACTGTGCTGCACGCGCTAAAGGCCCGGATGCGCGCACGAGCTCGTTTCGCTTTCGCTCATTTGCATTTATGAATTTGCCTCAAACCAAAATCGATGCAAAACAATAAAGGAAACTCGGGGACGAGGCGGATCGATGGAGTTGTCGAGTTTAAAAGTCCGAGCGAAAAAAAGCGCGTGACGTGAATCGTTCTCCGGGGGTCAAAGCGCCTTCAACGGAGGGCACGTGCCGGGGGTGATTCTGCATAATTGTTCATCACGGGGTAGAAAGGGGCACAGACAGGGGCAGGACAGGGGCAGGACAGGGGCAGGACAGATGCGACTCCTGAATTATACAGACACAATGTCTTTACCGGAGCGTGTGATTCCTATTATCTGTATTATCTGTATACCTGACCTGCATAGTGGGATCACACACACACACACACACACACACACACACACACACACACACACACACACACTCACACACACACACACAGGAGTGCGCGTGATTGCATTGGACTTCCATAATATCACAAAAGTATAAAGTAGACCTGATGTCCTGTAGAAATTAAATCCTGAATCATCTGTTTTATTTATACATATAGTTGTTGTTGTTGTTGTTGTTAGTTAGTTTTGCCAGATTATATTTCCTTATTGTTATTTATAAAGCTGAAGTTTTTTTACAGATGGTTGTATTTGTGAGATCCGCTCCTGGCTCCGGGTGCTCATATACTTCAGGAGTTTCACCTCTGACTGTTCCACAGCGCTGACACTGGAGACTCCTTCCATAAACGTTACATAAACGTCTCTCTAGCTTTTAAAATCCGTTTATTATTAGCGTCTGCCGTACGAGTCCCTGTGAATGAGCTGTTACTATAGCAACCATAACGTATTAGATCGGGTGCATTAAAATACGACCAATCAGAATCCAGGATTCAGAGGAGTATGGTATAAAATGGCGTCGCTACTTCAGCTCTGTATCGCTCCTGAGTAGGAGTAACAGCTGTACGAAAGATTTGATTTGATTGGAGGTTAGATTAAGATTGGCCACGCCCCTTTTGCTGTGTTTAGGACGCGTGCTCTAGCTAACTGCTAATGTTTATAGCTCGCGTATACATTATACACGGAATAAAACACTCTGCGTGCGGTGCTGTTTCAGGAAAATAATCAGTGACGTGCTGGTGTGATGAAGCCGAGTCCCCTCTGAAGCTGATTAGTTTCCTCGAACAGCACCACACAGAGTGTTTTAGTCCTCGTATAGGGCAACGGTTTTAATGTTTAACATTTAACAGTACATCTGTTCATTATAATGTTCACATGGAACATATTGTTATTCTTTATACATGAGTGAAGGCTTGTAACGCTGATGCTAATGCTAACGACTGACGGAAATGTGCTCGTTCCACACATATTAAATCCCGCTTTTATTCAAGAGGATAAAAAAAGTCCAGGCTTTTGAACAACTCAGAGTGATAACGATATTTATTAATCAATGGAATGGCGTTTTTATTTTACTTTTAATGGCCATGAGTCTCTTAAAATCGATCCAGGAGACAAATAAACAAAGCTAGCATCATCTGACTAGCCTTTAGCCTACAGCATTCGCTAGAACTAGCTGCTTAGCATGTTTATGTATGTATGTAACCTTTATTTTTAATAATAATATTGATTTTAAAGAAATAAAATAAATGAGAAAATGAATCTTTGGAATTTATTTCAGACTGTTAACACATCTGTGAGCAAAATCTACACAATCACTTGTAAAGTTATTAGCTGATTAGCCTAGCCTGTGTTCATCAACAATGCACATAAAATAACATTTAAAAAAACTTTTTACATTATAGCCTACTTATCTTATAACATCCACATGTTTGTCATTTTAAACTAATATTTATATATTTAATACTTTTTTAATATCAATAAAGGAGAGAACAATGCTAAATGCTAACGTTCGCTGATTTTTTCTGGACATAAATGCAAATTTATATGTAAGAATCCTCTGCTTATGTCCGTGATGGACACAGAAAAGACAAAAATCTCTGAAATGTCAGACATTACTCTCAGTGTAGGCTCTAACCTGATAAAATGTGTCTCTGTGGCTTTTGTTTTTAGCAGTTTATTTATTTAAATGTATTTTTGTTGTTGTTCTGTACTTGTTGATACGATTTCATGTAAATTGTTTTTGGCATTAAATAATTAAATAAATAAACGTTGCTAACACTGCCTGACTAGCCTACTACTAGCATGTTTGCTAGCGTTAGCTAGTTAGCTAGCCTGCTGTCACGGCACTCAGGTTACACAGCTTCCATGTTTAACGTCTCATAATTAAAATGAAGCCCGGTGTCACGTGACTTGGTGTCGGTTCCGTCACTGAGCCGGCGGTCTGAGGCTCCGAGTCAGAAACGGGCTGCGTCCTGAACACGTGGAGTAGTGCACTGGTTAGGGTGTGAGAGCCTATTATTATTATTATTATTATTATTACTGGGTGGAGTGTGCAGGGCGGAGGGAGCGAGGTGGAGTCCGGATGAGAGTTCTGATTCAGCTCGGTGGTATGAAGTAAAACCGGGAGCTGTGTTTACATTTCACACCCTGCGCAGTGCACTTAAAGAGGCAAACACCGGGAGGGGATTTGGGACGGAGCCGGTAGTCGGTGTACACACACACACACACACACACACACACACACACAGAGCGCGGTGCTGCCGGTGAAAGATGGCGGCGTTGCGCAGGATGGTGTCGGTGCTGGTGAGCAGGTCGGCGGCTCGGTTCGGGGACGGAGCGCGCGTGAGGAGCGCCGGGGCGGCGGTGGGAGTCGGGCTCGCGGCCGGTGGAGCGGCGGTGCTGTACCTCAGCTACCGGGGAGCGCGCGCCGGAGTGCGCAACCACGCGCCCTTGCTCGCGGAGGAGCCGGTAAGGAGCGCTCGCGCTATAATAATAATAATAATAATAATAATAATAATAATAATAACGATAGCACCCGTCGATTAATAAAGCGTTAATAAAATACAAAATGTCCGCTGCAGGGTTCCACACAGAACACAGAGCGCACGCGACACATCAGATTAATATCATTCAATCAGGAATCGATTAAACGGTCAGTTTTTAAAAAGGAAAAAAACAAGGTGATGAAACAGCGCGTGAGTGTAACAACGCGGGACTGTCCTGCAGGAGATATGCTTCACACACACACACACACACACACACACACACACACACTCAGGGTAATACAACACTAGTGAGTAACATCACACCACTCTGATGCTGATTATTTTCCTGTAGCCGCAGTCCAGCCATCAGCCACCGATTACTTACGATAATGTTTTATTTATTAAAGAACCACACGTCATACTTTTTATCCGTTTTTAGTTGTATTTGATGTTCTCTGAAACGAGTTAGTTCCTGTTCTCGTGTACATTATAGCAGCTATAAACAGTCGTTCCCTCACCAGCCTCTCTCTTCTTTCGCAGTGAAATCGCAAAAAATAATTTCGTAAAACTTTAAGTTGCAGCTTCACCTCTGACTGTTCCACAGCGCTGACACTGGAGACTCCTTCCATAAACGTTACATAAACGTCTCTCTGGTTTATAAAATCTGTTTATTATTAGCTTCCGCCGTACGAGTCCCTGTGAATGAGCTGTTACTATAGCAACCATGATGTATTAGATCGGGTGCATTAATATAAACCTGTGATTTGTTGTTATAGAGAATTAATCAACACCTGACGACCAATCAGGATCCAGGATTCAGAGGAGTTCTGTATAAAATGGCGTCTCTACTCCAGATCTATGCTTTCTATTTGCTTTGATCGGAGATTAGATTAGATTAAGATTGGCCACGCCCCTTTTGCCGTGTTTAGCGTCTAATACAAACAGAACAGTAACAGAAAACACATTTTACGGTTTTGTCTCTCATCTGAGTTCAGACTGTAACGTGTAAACAAGCGTCCTGTAAAAGGAGAGACCAAGGGCACAAGGAGATAAAAACGAAACGTAATCTCAGGCCTCGTGTTAGCTCTAGTGACGTCACGTCGCCTAGGCGATTCGCCAAAGCAGGCGAATAAACACGCACGAGCTGTAGCCGTACCTGATTCTGATTGGTCAGTAAATCACATGCACTCTTTCTCATACTTTATGGTTTCTACAGCAACAGCTCATTCACGGGGACTTGTACAGCGGACGCTAATAATAAACAGATTTTTAAATGTTATTTTTTTTTAAGTAAGGAGTCTCCAGTGTCAGCGGTAACACTGTAACATTTACGACATCCGCTGTAAAATTATTACAAATCATTACATTACCGCTACGTTACAGATGTAATTATAAATAAATAAAAAGTATGACATGT
>CM074972.1:12546738-12561835 GCA_037577455.1 Pangasius macronema
TTTGCCCGTACTAATGCTGAATTCCTCCTTCTTGCTCTCTTTCTTTCTTTCTTGCCGCTATTCATCGTCTCTCCGGAAGCTGGCAGCATTCCCGAATCCTAAATTGAAACAAAAACACAAAAGGAATGTGAGTTACATAAATAAATAAATAAACACGAGGAAGATCATTGACACGAGAGCTGCAATTAAAGCATTTGCTGGCGCGGCTCTGGTAGCAGACTGGCTAATTCCCCGCGGTGATAATTACACACTCGCTTCACACAGGCGCTAACCGCAGCGGGACGGCTAAAAAAATAAACCGCGCGGATTCCACTCCTTTCCTTTTATAATTATCGTTTTTAACTGCAGCCCCGTAATTCACACCATCCTCCTAACTTGACCGACGCCGTGTTATGAAGACAAAACACTGAATCTGGTTCAAATCTGATGGAAAGGTGTGTGTGGCTGTGTGTGTGTGGTAGTGTGTGTGGCTGTGTGTGTGTGGTAGTGTGTGTGGCTGTGTGTGTGTGTGCGTGTGTGAGAGAACATCTCCAGAGGCTGGTTTCCAGGGAAATATGGAGCCAAGGTGATCATTGGGAATACAGCTGAACCTGAGGGAGAGGGGTGGAGAGACGTCATACTAACCGTACAACCCAAAAGTCTTACAATATATCCGTCAGTTCCTCATCTCGTAATTCCTTCTTCTTTTGCGTCCCGCTGCTAGACATTCCCTCGTTCCTTCATAACCAGGAAGTGTTTAACATCTCCGTCACACAAGTTGAAACTTGAGAAACATCTCCTGAAGGCTACAGCTATGTCGGCTCATTCCCTCGCCCTTCCCAGGGGTCCTCTTACGTACCTGACTTGAGATAATAGATCTGTAAGATGGTGTCTGGCTTTTTGAGAGATGCTAGAACCATCATTGGTCATTTTGTGAATCCCCACCTTAGCTAGATACCAGCCTCAGAGGGTGAAGGCTAAAGATTGGTTAGCATAACTCTGATTGACAGTAACGACAGTAACGCCATCCCTCGCAACCGTTTTTTTTGCTCTCTTGGATGGCAACAGATAGTGGATTAAAATTTGTAATCTCCTAATTGCACATTTTATTTGCATTTGGCAGCTGACTGGGGTTTCGTTTTAGGTTTTATTTTGCTAGCTTGATGCTAGAGCCATTATATGGGGTCCTAGAATTATCCACAGGATCCTAACAAGTTACACAGCTCTTTTTTTTTTTCAAAAGAGATACCAAAGGTTAAGGTTTGAGTGAGCGGTGGGTTTAGCACTGAAAATGGAAACAAAGTGGAATTGTTTTGTTTTTTTTTTCAAGATCTTACACATTTTTGCTAAGATTAAGTACCACAGACAACGGGATAGCAGGACACATGGAATGCTGATTTGCTAAATAAATAAGGGTGGCATGGCTGTTCTTGAGTTCCTTGGGTGCATTTGTTGTATCAACTCAGAAAAATTCAAAGGCGCTTTGGATTAAGTCCGCTTTCCTTTTTTGCTCTAGTTGCCTGATTGTGATGAACCTATTTTTATTACACGATTATTGAAGTTCTCCACTGGCTCCTTTGATCTTCAAGCTAGTTTCATTCACACCGTTCTTGATAAAAGGACGACATTCCACGCCATTTGGGATCTGGTTTGAGAAACGTCAAGAGAATCTCTGTTTGGTAAATGAAGTTTTCAGATTTGTTGGCCATCTGATGACGTAAAATAACAGTGAACAAGAAATCTTAGCATTAGTTCTGCAGCTTGAGGACATCAAGAAGCCTGATGTTTGATGGGGGTGCATATTTGTCTGTTTGTGTTTGGGAAGACCAGGTAGGTATCATCCCCTGCTCTAGTAAATGGACTCGTGTTGGGTTCCTCTCCTCCAGGCGTAAAAGACCGCTGGCCTGAAACACTCGGCTCAGTCAGCCAGAACTATCTGTAGCCCTGCTACCAATACATGTGGAGAATGCTTTCAGTGGCTGTGTAGGGGGTAATGTATCCCTGTCTTCTACCCTCACTACCAAAACATCCTCAGGAGCTTCCATCATGTATCGTTTTTCTCAGGAGTCGAAACAAAAGCTTGGGTAACTTCGGCAGTCCGTCCTGGAGTGTCTGGGCCAGAAAAAGGCCTGATGCTTTCTGTGTGCACCCGAGAGCATCTTTAGATCTTATCTCCATGAAAGGACATCCCTTTGTAAAACTAGCAAAGATTTCGTATTCAGGTTTCAGTTAAAATACCCATCAAGTGGTCCTGTTTAGATAGGAGAAAAGTTGGACAGAGGAGACGGAGGAATGAGAAAAGAAACAAGGGATGAAGGATGAGGTGTATTGGTGTGTAGTACTGTCCTTTAGCAGAAAAAAAGTGACCCTTTGATTTTGTTTTGCAGGCATCATCGCTTACACAGAGTATCTCTTCCTGCTTTGTATCCTTACCAGTAAGTATCAGAATATTTCACTCTTTTCATCCTGTTTTGTCCATTTCTCTTCATTCCCTCTCAACTGGTCCCTCTTTCCTGCTTCATCCATTAGCTCAATATCTCAGTTTGTCCCTTTAGCTATCATTCTGTCTTTCTTATTTTTGGGGCGCTCACAGTTTCACCAGACCTTGTTTTTTCTTCCATTAAAGACAAATCACAATCTGTTATACTTTATGGTCTAGCAGACTCAACCAGATTCCACCCACGCTTTCATCCTGAGCGAGACACCTAGACAAGCCAATTTTGTCAACGTAAAGATCTCTAAATTCTCATCAGTATGCGGTGATAATCTGCCGTGATGTGTATTTAACCGTCTGAACTGTGAGGTTCCAGATTTCAGGAGCTCTGTGGTATAAACACCTTTATACCTTTCATAACTTTTTTAACAAGTGCTCCACATTCTGTGTTCTGATATAGCTCAGGCATTATGAAGCCGTTGAGTAGCATCATTAAAGCTTGTGTCTTCACCTTTTCCTGCTGTGCTGAAGCACTTCACTCAGCGCGTCGTCTAGTACACAGCGACCCTGCCATGACATACTGTTCCCACGGCAACGTAACACCATAGAGAGACATGTGGCCCTCGACAAGGTCAAAAACACACCTGGAGGAGGTGATGAAAGGTGGTGTTTGGTACGAAAGGAGAGCTGGAAACGACGCGCTGACTTTGAACCGATGAGCTTCAAAGTTGGAATTAGTGTCGAGCTTGAGACAAGGCATCAGTGTTTGAATATTCATTTGTTATCTGCTATGTGAATGTAAAATATTTCATGGACTAGAATTTCACATTTCTAGTAAATAAGTTTGGACCATTATCATTGACACTGGAGACTCCTTCCATAAAGGTTAAATAAACATCTCCTTACAGACCGCAGAATTCAACAGCGCTGTGGTATAAGGACACAATAGTATATCGTCCTTCTGTCTCATGCTTAAAGATAATCGTGATGAGTTACTGAACCCCCCCCACGCCCTACTGTCTTGGGACAATGCAATCATGCGATGAGATGGTTTTCCTCCGAGGAGTCTTCCTGGCTAATGCTTTATATGAATGACATCATAGCAATGCACATTATTACATTATGAAAGCTGAATCTACGTATATGACTCACGTGTCTTTTCCTCAGAGCCTCATGCTGGCTTCAAAATAGCCTTCAACATGTTCGACGCCGACGGCAACCAGATGGTGGACAAGCAAGAGTTTCTGGTGGTGAGATAATCTGACTTTTCTCTGTTTATAGTGACCCAGTTATAGATCTTTTGAAGGAAGGAACAGTGGAATTAATGAAAGTCCAGCAGGTCCAAACACTTACTTGATGGATTTAACAGATCAAGTACCTAGACCTTGACTTACAGCCAGATCTGAAAAGGAATTCTCCTTAATTGTGTGTTGTTGTTTTTTTTATTATTGTAGAAGATCTTATTAGGGTTTAGCAAAAGAAGCATCTATGCTCACACCATATTCTGTCCTACAGCTGCAGGAAATCTTCCGGAAGAAGAACGAAAAGAAGGGACGCAAGGGAGACGCCGAGAAGTCAGCTCAGCTGGTAAGGCTCTGGACACGAGGTTCAGTTAACGATTTTATATCAAAGATGAACAATAACCAGAACCAAATGAGTAACGTGGTGTATAAATGCTGTGTGACAGACAGAAGGTCAGCTGTGGGATTGGTAGCAGACCTGAAAATTCAGGAGATCAGGCATTTTGGGTCGGGAGGTTTGGGTTTAGTCTGAGGATGATTGGAGAGATAAAGGGTATCAGGAAAAAAGACGGGGTTTAGTTATGGAGTTGGGCATTTCCACAAAACTTTATTCGTCTGAAATTTGCGTTGGTTGTTAGGATAAGATATGGGAATTAATGGATTGGAGAGATTGAAGTCGGGTCAGAAAAATGACAATAGTTTGGAAGATTTGGAGATTTAGTTTTGGAACAGGAGGTTGAGTTAAGAGAAGAGATAAGGAGGTTGGTGTTGGGTCCAGTGATGGATGATTTGGAATCAAGAAGTGTGTATTGGGTTGGGAAAATTGATTCTGTCAAGAGAAATGGTCAGGAGATGTTTTGAATCAAGAGGTCAGTATGAGGGTGTTGGGTCAGGAGTTGGATTTTGGATCAAGTGATTCCACAACCATCGAAGTCCAAGGGACCAAACTAGGACTCGAGTCCAACCTACCTGACCGTAGGATAGGTACCACACAACCCACTTTGTGCCCAGTGTTCCTGGGATAGGTTCTGAAACAACCATTACTCTGATGAGGATAAATCGGGTTACTGAAGATAAATAAGTGGATGGTTGAAATCGGTATTGGCTCATATGATGGATTTTAAATCAAGAGATGTATCTGTGTCTGGATCAGGAGAAGGACGTTGGTTTGAGAGATGGCTTTTGAATCTGTGACTTGGGAGGTGGCTGATGGAACTGGGATCATTGTTGGTACAGTGGGTAGAATTGTCTTCTCATGGTTCCAGGGTCCCCAGTTTGAGCCTGAGCTTGGGATACTGTATGTGTGGGTTTCTTCCAGGTTCTCCAGCTTCCCCCATTTCTCAGGAACATGCCAGTCGATTGGCTATGGCAAATTGCCCCTAGGTATGAATGAGCATGTCATCGTATGTGTGCATGTTTTGTTTTACAAGAAAGTGGCCTCGGAAAAAGACAGTGTTAATAAAGAACTGAAGAGATGCTCCTGGGTAAGAAAATGTGTGTCTGATGTTGGGAAGATCCATAATTAGTTGTTTGCTTCCCATATGTGAGATGATTTTTGGCCTGCTGATTGAAGTCAGGCAAAATGGCTGCCATAAAAAGATGCCTGTTTGTTGCGTATCAGGGAGAGGATCCACAGTGGCCACCTGAGGGTGATGATGGTGTGCTACTTTATTATGGTACATTATAAATCAGCAAATTACATCATGTTTATCAGGTAAAGAATCCCTTTAATATTTGATGGACAGATGACATCATGGATGGTCTTGGGAGGGAAATTAAAAACGGCCAGTAGGTTTCTGCAGCATTAGCCTCTCGCACACACAGACACACTGTTAAGACCCTGATGTTTTTATATCATGACTAAGGAATGCTCTTTAAGCTGTTATAAATCCCAAATGACTGTTTTTCCTATATGTGTTATGTGTGTATAATGTCTCGCCATGGCAACCGTGATGATTTGCTGAATGACAAGTTTTGCCCCGGTTTTGAAAATTTGAGTCCCTTTTTTTTTTTTTTTTAAATCTATCCTCATTGTGAACCTCACAGTGGGGAAGAAAACGAGTAATGAGTGTAAATGTCTTCTTTAACCACTTGGCCTGTTCTAACGTGTGTGTGTGTGTGTGTGTGTGTATGTGTGTGTTCATCTCCTTCCTCTCTCCTCTTCCTCCTCCGCTGCCTCTCCGAACGCCACGTAGAGCATGCAGCTCTACGGATATCATGTCGCCCCGGGCACTAGCGTATGTATCACCAACACCTTGTGCCCTCTGACCTTTGACCTTATGTGTTAGATGTGAAACGAAGGTGGGAAAACAGGACGAGCACGGGGGGGAAATCGACAGATCACGAGCAAAGCAGGGAGGTTTGACCTTCAAGGGTCAAATGATTTGGGTTTTTTTTATTTCTTTAAGTAACTGTTTTGACCCTGATTTGGGGGAAATTAAATTCAGATTGATCTTTTTTCTCGTAACAAGTCCAGTGCAAACTTCATCAGAGACGCTTTGACTGATTGGAGCAGAAACACACTGAGAGCAAATTGTGTTTTCTATTGAGCCACCGCTGGAGTGTTTTAAAGCACTTAGTCCACCTATGTGACCTTTACTCACACACACACACACACACACACACACACACACACACACAAACCATGGTGGCCCTTCTGTCATGTTTCAATACAGTGGCTTCTTTTACAAAATGGAGGATCATAGTAGAGGATTAGAGCGCAGGAAGTGAAAGGAAGGAAGAAAGAGCAGTGTTACAGTATGAAATTTTCACAGTATGATCATCTATTATTTAAAAAATTAACACACAAATTATAATAATAATAATAATAATTACTGGGCATGACCATAAACACCCACAAATTAGTGCAGTTTAAAAGTTTTAGTTTCAAAATAGCAAATAAAATAATGGAATTTTCATTGACTTCTCCCTGAATATCCAGAAATTAAAGAACCTTTACTTATAAATGCTATAATTGTTAAATTTGTTATAATTTTTCCTTTCAAATTTTATATTTAAATATTTCATTTTTATATTACTGTTTTATTACAGTTTCCCCATCATTGCCAATTAAATAAAATAAATAAATAAGTGTTTAATCAAGTCCTCTAAATTATATTTATTCTGTATTTAAGGACTTCTTCATCGTCCACAGATTCGATGCTACGTTTCTGTATTTTTCAGCCAGATTAGACTTTAAAATTGAATTTTTTTATCGATGATCCTCCACTCAACACTAACAAACACTAACCCTTAATATTCAGCAAAACCAGGACGAGATATTGTTTATGAAGCATTTGTTCATCCAGTAATAGCACTAACCAAACGAGTTTAATAAAGCTCATGTGACCTCGTGCAGCGTGGCTCTAAACGAACCCTCTTCTTTTCACATTTTCAGTATGCACTCATTTCTCTTGCTAGCGATTTCTAACCCACTAACGGCCGCCCCTGTGCTGCCGACCCTCCCTCAGGTGTCGAAAAAAGAGAGCCGAGAGGAGTGTGTGGCGCGGAGCTACTGGGACGTGTTGAGACGAAGCGCCAGCCAAGCGCTCTTTTCTGACCTGGCAGAGGTACAGCTTCAGCCCTCACACTCTCATCCCTCGCTTTTTTCATTCATCGTCCTCACCATGAGCACATCCCTCTCCACGTAGGTCCGAGGTCCTGCTCTAACACACCTGATTGAACTCCTCACACCCTTCACTGAGTCAAATCAAGTGTACTAGAGCGGGGAAAACTCCTAACTCCTAACTACTGGGCGTGGAGTACGAGTGCTTCTTATTTTTGACCCAACTTTTTTTACTTTTCACTTTTTAACTATTTCACCTCATCTTTGCACTGACCGTGAACATGGAAGGATCTAGAAGCACTCGTGGGATTTCTGGGTGTCGCTGTATCTGTGACTCTGACTGCAACCTATTCAACTCTAGTGTAATATTTTAAGAGCTGTTCGTTTCAAACTGAAAATATCCAGCGCACTTTCACAGTGCATTGCTTCATTTGAGCTACTGGATGCAGCCGCAAATTACGCTCACTCATCATAAAGGAATTCTTCGTTCATAAGCTTTAGTGCCATCGCTACCAAAATTCTGGCACTGTGAGAAATATTTGATTAAAATCTCAGTATGAGCGCTACTTTGACACTCATCTAAAATCCACCAAACCTACCGAATAGCTACAGATATGGCAGTGGCGATGGCGAAAGGTAAACGAAACATGCTAACGGACAGAAAAAAACTTCCTCATTACCTCAATCTTTATTATTGCTTGTTCAAGCGGTGCATTTAGGCTTGTACGCCATTTTCGTACGTAGGCCACAAGGTTTTAACGTCTAATTACGCTTCAAAATGGGCACAAACTTCATACGTCAAGGTTGGACGCTTCGATATTCGAGACGATACAATTTAGTATCCATCCATCAATATTTGACCAAGTTTGGTCAGAATCTGATGTAAGCTTATGGTGATTTCCTGAATGATGACGTAGAAAAGGACTATTTTAAAAGTATCCAAGAGCAAATAAATTAAATTATTTACACACCAGTTGTTTTCCTTTTCACAACAATAATCGATTTATAATCATTTTAATCATTGCCTTTGAAATCGATGCATCGATCCAGATCTTTGGCTCGTCACACCCCTTGTATAAATATACAAACCTAATTAATGGGGAAACACGGAACAGGTGCACACATTCAGCTAAAACTAATCCACCACAGTGCAGCTTATACAGTGAGAATAGTATGTTAGATCATGGACCGTACATTGCAGACGTATAACTAGCCATTTGTTTCTGATTTGGTGCATCAGTAGGGAGGTTCTGCGTCTTTTCAAGGGGTGTAACTTCATGGTCTAATGTCAGACAGCAGCAGACAACTGGGAAGCGATGATGCATTTATTTGGCTGTGTTGAGGTGCTTTAATGATGAGGAAACTGCAGCCTAATGACACCACCGAGCCGTACATCTGCCCTTTATTTACACAGTCTGTTACTCACAAAGACTGTGTGTGTGTGTGTGTGTGTGTGTGTATGTGTGTGTGTGTGTGTGTGTGTGTGTGTGTGAAAGAGACAGTAATTCGAGTTCCCACTCTTCCAGATGACACACTTCCACAGGATTGTTTGTATTATTGACTGCACGCTCTCAGATGAACACTTAGACTGCATGTGTGTGTGTGTGTGTGTGTGTGTGTGTTTATTGTGGGTATATGTTTGTAAGCGTCTGATGAGTGTGTGTCTGAGTGACTGCATGTGTGTGTGCGTGCGGAAGTGTGTATTAGTCATCCCACTAATCACTGTTTTTCACCTGCCAGATCAAAGGCTAAAAGCCCTCAAGTGATGACTCCGCCCCACTGGGGGCGTGGCCGTCTACGGCGTAATGCAATGATGACTTTGTAGTAGTGGTTTCCAGGAACTGTGACATAACGCTCCTTATGCCAATCTTCCAGGAATGAAAAAAAGTCCTAATGTCCTAATCGTAGTAGTAGTAGCTCAGCGATTAAAGGATAGTTCGTAAAAAGAAAAAAGAAGTAAAGAAACAGTTTTGCTTAGTACTCCATATACTATCAATCAGTCAAAAAGCTACAGCGCTAATGTGGTGTACACATATCTCTACAAAATGAGCAAAACTTCACATGGTAACGTTCAACGCTGTGATGCTATTGAGATCCTGGGTAACCGAATCGCTTCAAAATGGCTGCTTGGTCACGTTTCGAACAAAATGGCTACCTGGTCATGTTTTTTAACAAAATGGCTACCTGGTCATGTTTTACACTCCCTAAGCCCCGCCTCCCAAAATTTAAAAGCTGAATTGTTGTAATTCTGAGGTAATGTAGGTAATATTTAATGCCACTGTGACCAAATATGGCCGAACGTTCTGTCAGTGTGAGAAATATTTTTATTAAAATCTACTTCTGAGAATGTTGCTACAGCATTCATTTAAAAAGGAAATGGGATTTAAATATCTACAGGAAGTCTGTGGTGATTGTTAAATGGAAAACTGAAAAACTCATTCACACTTAAGACATTTTGTTGTGTTATTTACTGTAATTTTGTTTTGGGATGTTTTAGGAAGTTTTGATGATGCTTGTCTGATGACTGTATATGTTTTGTGTAGCACTTTTCCATGATTTACATCTCACACCATCAAACACCATATGTTCCTGTCTGATTCCTCTGCTTGAGTCCACCATTCTTTCTCTTTTTGTAACTTCTTTTCTAAACGCTTGAAATGGTTTCTCCTCGGATAGGATTTTAAGCTGGAGGTATCGCAGAGGCATGGACCGAAGCTCTGCTCTCGTTTGGCTTGAATGCACTGAAGAGGGGGCGTGGCCAACAAACTTTAGCATGGCAGGCTCCTCTCAGCCGCAGGGGTGTGGCATGTATAGAAATCAAGCCTACACTCTTAAATTTAGAGCTCTCATGGGTTCTTCTGGCTCAACCCTTCAAGGCTGTATGGAGAACCCTACAACACAATGTTTCCTTATTAGAAGAATCCTTTCAGGAGGCTAAGAACCTTATTTATCCAATCAACCCTTAAAGACCTTCTGAGAAAATAAAGGCCATTAATTTGGAGCTTGTACCACAAACTTACTCAGTTAATACACGCAATCTTTTAAAAAAGGTTCTTTAAAGGTTCTTTGCTTCAAAAAAGTTCTACCTGGACCTTTTTCTGAGAAGAAAACATTTTGCTGGAGGGACAACCGAAGAACTCTTAAGGGTTCTAAATTTTTTAAGAGTGCTCTGGAAATAACACCTTTTTCTACGCTATTTCAATGCTATTTGTTTTATAATGTGATTGCCTTTGGCAGGTTAATAGCTTTTAAAATATGTTTTTAATATATTCACCGCCACATAAAATAAAAAAGTTTTTCTCCATGTTTTCTATGAAGGTTGAATAAATAGAAAATTAGAACTATAATGACTGATTGACATTAAAACACAGATTCATCATTATCATAATAATTTAGCAAATTTTGCATTAAAAAAAATGAATAAATAAACATTCTCCACCCTGTTCGCTAATACCAGTCGTGTAAATAACTTGAGATGGATGAAGAGATGACTCCGCCCCATTGAGTCACCTTTTCTTGGTACCAAACTAGCAGCGATTTGGTGTTGGTACCAAGACCCGGGTCTTTTGCGGTGAAAAAGTGTGTTCCAGATTAGACACCAAGACCGGAGGTTTGTTGATTAGCCTGTAGTCCAGTGACGAGGCGTAGCCCATCACTCCTTTTCCAGTTAAAACTGAAACTTTTCCTCAGTACTGAACCGCATCGTATCACGCCGAAGGAGTCCTGTTATCCTGGATGATGATACGTGTACGTTTACTATCGCAAGTGTAGTTTCTTTTCTTATGGCTGTGAGAAAAAACTTTTGGAGAGTATACTGAACATTTGAGAGAGAGAGAGAGAGAGAGAGAGAGAGAGGAGGAAGGGTTTGTCTGCAGCAGGAAAAAGGTGAACTCGGACATCGGCATTTGTGTGTGAATGCAGCTTGTCTCTGAAATGCATGGCCTGCGGTGTCTTCATGCATCTTCTCGTCTGTCAGCGTCCGTCTCTGTCTCTGTCTCTGTCTGTCCAGAATGATGGAGTGCATATCTTATGAATGCATATGTTCGTGTATCTGTGGATGTCTGTCACTCTTGTATTCGTCTCACACTCGTCCTTCGATCTTTATGCCTGATGTTTTCATCTGAATGGTATAAAGATGGACGCATCTGTGCAAGCGCTGCTCCCACTGACCGAAGCAGATCACCGACCGGCACCTTGGACTGCTCTGCATCCTTCACAAACAGCCCCTTCATCCAATCATCTCAAACCATGCTTTTCTCAGTCACTGCTTTCTTTTCTTTTCTGCCCCGCCCCCTTTTGGCCCTTTCTGACCAGCGCACGGACGAGAGCATGACTGTCGACACCACGCTGCTTGTACACTTCTTCGGGAAGAAAGGGAAGGCAGAGTTAACGTTCGACGACTTCTACAGGTAGCTGACGCTGACGCCGCACCCATGATGCAGCTTTAACCCGCTGTTAACGCCTTTTTCTCTCACAATTCACAATTTTACGTTTCACACTTTAACACATTAATTTACAATAAATAATTTACCTCTCAATGTCATCAACAATCCAGCTTATGGTGCATTACAGCTGATTTACATAAATCTCAGATTTACAGTAAATGCTCTTACATTCTCTAATTTACTTCACACATTTATACTAAATGCTCTCACTTTCATATCAATTTTATTCCTAATTTAGACAATTTCCACTCCATGATTTATATCGATTACTGACGTGACGAAAAGCACAAACACGTTTTCTCTGACATGTATGTGCTATTATCCTTTTGTTTATTAATGACTTATAGCATCACTGGGATTTGAAATAATGATTCATCTCTAGATTATAGATTAAGATCTTCAGACCCAGAAGCCCAGTACATCTTCACTTTACTATACGTTTCCACTTCAGGTTTTCCTTTGTAGAAATTCAAAAACGTTTCTGTCTCTTTCTCTTCCTGTCTCTCAGGTTTATGGATAACCTCCAGACAGAGGTGCTGGAGATCGAGTTTCTGACGTACTCCAAAGGCATGACCACCATCAGCGAGGAAGATTTCGCTCGCATCCTCTTGCGATACACCAACGTAGAGGACATACGCAGCTACCTGGAAAACGTGCGGCACTCCATTCCTGACGAAAAGGTGCTTCTGTACTGATTTACTTTTCTCTTCCTTCCTCTCGGAACGTAACCAAACTCTCCAAGCTTTCTGATCATCCCACGCTTCAACATCCTCACACACTTCACACCTGAACGCTCCGCCGCTTCGTCAGCAGAGTGTGTGTGTGTGTGTTGTGTGTGTGTGTGTGTTGTGTGTGTGTGTAACACCAGCTTGTAAGCCGCAGTGTAATCTTACATCTCTTCCTGTCACCTCTGCCCCTTAACTCCACTCCTCCCTTTTGTTCTTGTAAGTGATTGACAGGCCGCTGCCCCAATAGTATCATGTTCAGCTCGGTTAGTCGCCCTTGCTAGTGAAAAGAGCGATTTCTTCTCGGGGAAGTGGATGTTTTGGTGCAAACCGACATGTTGACACGAGGCCTTTTGTTTCTCATGAAAGCGCCGAAGTGGGAAATGTGATAAGACTTTTGAATCGTGTCTGAATGGACAAAGGAATCACAAGCAAGTGACTGGAAATAAGGCTAATGACTTTAGCTAACTAGCTAGCTAGTACATAGCTGTTAAGATATTTATAAAGGAACAGTGACAGAGAAAATAATATAAAACTACTAGGTATATTAACATTTACCTCAGATGTGATGGTTAAATAATAATAAAATACTATATGACTAAAATAAGGCTAATGATTTCGCTAGCTAGGACATGGCTGTTAAGATATTTATTAAAGGTAATGTTAACAACATTAGCATTTTTGGGTAAATTAGCTCTTGGTTTCCATTAGCAGCACTTTTTATAGAAGGAAAGATAGCAAGATACACATGATGATAACATGCTAATAAACATGCTAAAAAAAATTATTTTCTATTCAGTTTTTATATTTTTTTCAGTTAAGTCATAACCATTATGCCCTAGCAGCAAATTGTAGTTCTGAAGATGTTATATAACATAAAGCTAACTGGTTCCTCAGTAGAGTTAACTTCCTTTTAACAATGTTAGCATTGCTTTGTATATTAATTTGTAAAGAAACCAAAAACAACTAAAGATTATGTAGTTCTTGCTGGCCGTTTACTCACAATGTAAAAGTGTAGTGATGGCAGAAACTAGTCAAAAATGTCTGGAACATTAGCATTTACCTCAGATGTTTTGCTAAAATAAGAGTACGTATAATTTAGTTGTATTTAGCATTGACCGCTACCTTCTGTGGCTTCTGTAGTTTTGAAAAACATTGACATTGCATCACCGTGATCTCCCAGCGATACGGCAGACGCTTAGAGCGTTACGCTACAAGGGAGCATTGTAGCGCTTCTTTTAAATAAATTTGGTGGCGCCGTGTGTTGACTTTGAAATGAAATGAAAGGACATTTGGATTAAAAAAATGTTCCTCAACTGCTGCTGTTGTGTGTTTTGTAAGTCATATCTCGGAGCCGAATCCTTATCAGATGATGGTTTCCTCTCGCTTTTCATGAGCAGCCGAGCTCGTCTCGTCAAAACGCATCGTCCCGTTTTTCATCACGTTATTCACTGTTAGAATTGTTTTATCTCTGTGGATGATTTTAACAGTGACATACTGATGAAGGATTGCATTAAAACTCACAAAACTCCATTGTGCTTCGAGATACTGCATCGATTCTTCTGAAATGGAGGACGGATGTCTCTGGGTCAAAAGGGGCGGAGCTTAAGTTACATCTGATTGTCCAATCTTTGACAAACCTTTGAAATCATGATGTAACATCAGAACATATTTGACCCGAAGTAGTGTTTAGCATAAAATATTCGTATTGTATACAACGTAATATTTAAGATCATTAGCTAAGTAAGTTTAGTATTTAGCTTAGATAATATATTAATCTGATTATATTACATAAAGCCAGTGCGCTAGTTTACTAGCTAACATTAAGAAAACTATTTTATTGCGTAATCAAACATTATATTCTAGTGAATAAGGAAAAGCGCCAAGGAAAATGATTCCTCGACATTAGCAAGCTAGCTAATGCTAGCCTAACTAATATGTTGTATCCAAAATTCATTACATTTAAAAATATATAATTCACTAGCAACCTAGCTTACTCTGGTCTAATTTTCATAATTAAAACCAAGTTGAGTTTAAAAAACAAATGCTAGTCATGATGTCATATGATCAGGTTTGTGATTGGATAATCACGTTTCTTTCTTTCCCACAGGGCATCACTTTCGATGAGTTCCGGTCTTTCTTTCAGTTCCTTAACAACCTTGAAGACTTCGCTATCGCTATGCAGATGTACAACTTCGCCAGCCGTTCCATCGGACAAGGTTCGGTTTTACAGTCATCTGGATTGTTTCATGTTTAAGAAATTAACACGGGAAATATCGTGTGTAAAAAATGGAATTTCTGAATTTCAATTCTGTTCAACTGGTTAAAGTTGTGATAACATCATTGCTAGGCAACTGGGCAATAAGGACACCTCTCTGAAATGATGTTAACAATTTAGCTAGGTAAAACACAAGCTGTTAAATTTTATATTCAATTCAATTCTGTCACAAAGCAGCTTTACAGAAATAAATGGATTCACAACAAATATATTTTAAATATGTGAATTGATCCCTAAAGAGCAAGCCAGTGGCGACGGTGGTGAGGAAAACTCCCTGAGTGATTATTTATGACTAAAATAAGGTTAACAATTCAGCTAGCTAGCTAGCATTTGGCTGTTAAGGCTTTTATAATGGCAAAGTGACAGTGGAAATGAGACAGAACTGTGAAGAATATCAACATTTACCTCAGATGTGTTGTTTAATTATGTA
>CM074972.1:12563011-12570511 GCA_037577455.1 Pangasius macronema
TGTGTGTGTGTGTGTGTGTGTGTGTGTGTGTGTTAGATGAGTTTGCGAGGGCAGTGTACGTAGCGACGGGGCTTAAGCTCACTCGGCACCTAGTGAACACCATCTTTAAGATCTTCGACGTAGACCACGACGACCAGCTGAGCTACAAAGAGTTTATCGGGATCATGAAGGACAGACTGCACCGTGGAGGCCGGGTGAGAGAGAGACGGACAGAACGACAGAGAGACTGATTCATTATTACAGCTGTACTGCCATCCAGTGGTGATTACTGGTAGTTCATGGGAGATCCAGATACACACCGTGTCGCTAATCTAGCGTTCAATAGTTCTCTCTCTCTCTCGTTCTGTTTACAGGGCTACAAGGATGTGGAACGGTTCACTTCCTTCAGGTCATGTCTGAAAAAGGAGCTGGCAGGAAGATAAGTACACACATCACCAGGAACAAGTTTTCCTCAACGTTCTGTCTAGTGTTAGCACCTGAACCAATGACCAAGCACGCTAACATTCACCTACGCTTAACTAGCAGCATTGAAAACGAAAGAGTACCAATGGAAAAACCAAATCCACTTACAGTTTACTTTATTTTAGTAAAGTGTAGCTGTATCGCTGTGTCTCCACATGTCGCTTGGCCTTGTTCTGCACGCCGCTAATGTGCGTTTCTGTGACGTTTCTATAAATTTACTTGAGTAGAAATGCAACATGGACGCACTAATTCTCATCATCTAACGCTAAGGTGAACAAAACCAGCAGGGCAACTGTATGTGGACCTGTAGAGAGCCGATACGGAAGAATATCTACACCAGCGATGTGGAAAATAAAGCGGATAACATTCTGAAAAATGAAGCGAGTTAGCACTGTAGAAGGTTTCTCGTCGATCGTCACATTGTTTGTATCACTCGAATTCAATCAATCGTACCACCACCTTCGTCGATCGTAACACCGGGAAAAAAATCGTCGTAACCTAAAGCTAGTTAGAGTTTCGAAAAAGCTGAAGTTAGCTGAAGTATTATAAAATAAAATTAGGTAATGTTGTATGAAAAAAAAGGAGTAAGTTAAAATTAGCTAGCACTGTGAAGAAAAAGAGTAAATTAATATATATTATATTATATATTTTATATTTTAAAAAAAAAATGACCAAGAGCAGTCCTGTTATCTGTAATGCTGTGGTTAGCACAGAGTGCTACCAAGTTTCAGCATCTCTACAGCAACAGCTCGAATTTTATTTAAACTTTACCACGAACGAATGAACGGTTAGACGCTGAGCTTTATGCGTAAACATGACCGCGCACAAGACAGTAACACACACTAACATGTTAACATGCTAACATGCTAATAAAGGATGTCATTCTCTCGTAATAACGTCTCTCTCTCTCGCTTTCTCTCGTGCACCAGGTGAGCGGTGAGTCGGTCCTCGGCTGTGTGCCGTCAGTCTGGAGTCCATTATAAGGAAGGAGCCTTGATTGTCGTCATCATCATCATCATCATCATCATTGTCATCATCGTCGAGCACTAGTCTTCAGAAGGTACCTCGCAGTCGACTCTGCTACGACGTAAGACGTACAGGACGTACTGAAAGAAGGGATCTCTCAGTACTTCCAGCACTGGAATATTACTTGAAGTGGGAATTCCGTATTAAATTAAATTATTAAATTATTAAACTGTACAAAGCAGCACACTATGAAGCGATCTCTATTTAAAAGTGCACACAGGTCATGATCCTGCTGTTCTTCGTAGCCTGTACGATTTCGGTTTATTCTTTTTATCATCGTAACCGAACGAGCCGATTGTGATACCGATGTCCTAGTTTTCCTTCCTGAAAAAAATAATTACTGCTAATATTTTCTGCCTGGACTTATTTCATGTCATTCATTTAATCAGACCAAAGTGAAACCAAAGCTAGCGAGCTAGCTAAAGAATAGCTAAGAATAATGTCCTGCATTTTGTTCTGTAATGCCATTCCCGAGTCTCGATTCTGATTGGTCAAGAGGTATATTATCGTTTCCATAGTAACAGCTCATCCACAGTGACAGGGATAATCTGAGGCTAATAATATAATTAACAAATTAAAAATGCGTTGTCTTTGTTGTTTGACAAAGAAAAATGTGTCGTTGTTGAAATGGGGACGTTTTCTACAGGATAAGGAGATGCTATTTTATTTATTTTAGTTTTATTTAACATTTAGGGAAGGAGTGAGGTCACAGTCTTCCATTTTGACATTGAAAGGGCTGTAGAAAGAGGTAAAAAAAAACAGAATAATTGAAGTTCTCTAAGTAAAATAGAGAGGCTGGTGAAGGAACGACTGTTTGCAGCTGCTATAACGCAAGCGATAATGTGAACGTTTAACAATAAATGCAACTATAAATGGATAAATATTATGAAAATTGTAATTGCTGTAGTGTAAAGGGGAATAAAACACATGGGGTGGTGCAGTTATAAGAAATGAATCATCTTCGTGGTGCTGACGGTAACTCGGAGGCGGAGTTTTTTTCTTTTCCCCTCGTCACTGTTAAAGATATTAATATTAATTATATTATATATAATAATAATAATATATTATTATTATTATTATAATTTCTATTTATATACCACTTGGATTTCACGGAGTAATGTCACTATTTCTAACAACGGCTTTTCTGATTTGTTTAGATCCAATTAATTCCAATTTAATCATTTCTAACATTTCTGAATTCACAAAATATTTAAGAATTACAGTTTTATTTTTCAAGATTCAGCTGTGCGTGTCAGTAACTAAATTAACAACCAGAAATGAATTTTAAAAAGGAAGAAATCATTTAAAATAAAAAAGATATATTTAGATATAGGAATGTGCAAAAAAAAGGATGTACATTATATGCAAGTATGTATACACACGACGTATTCGTACACACGTCCAGTCTTTAATCCCATCACATCACAGAGCTTTAAATGTGGCTGAGATTATGGGACGGTTATAAATACAGCCGAGACGCGTAAACGTGGATTTTTCAGTGTGTAAAAATCCGAGAACTGCATGTGACGCTGTGATCTGTTTAATAATGACGTTAATCCCCGAATTTCTCGACTTATTTTCGATTTCAGTGTGTGCACGATCTGCGTTCATCTGACGAATCAGACAGCCTGCGATTAATAACCTGTTTAAATGAAGTAAAAAAAAATGCAATGCATATAATGAATAATGTATATTTATACTGCATACTGTTGTGTCTCGTTCTTTTTTCTTTTTTTAAAAGAAATACTAATAATCAGGGGTTGTACTTGAATATTTATATATTCGATAATATATTACCGAGACATGAAGCTACGATGTGAAGTAAATCTGAGTTGCACAATTTTACAAAGTTCTTGCTGTTCAGTGAAAATACACAATATCCTCCTTTTCACCCTGTAGCCTGGTTGGGACTGTAATACAAATTCATTATCAAATAAAATGTTGGTTATTTGTATGTTTTTTTGACATCCAAAACATAGTCTCTTACCGTTATTTCGTATAGGGTGGACGTCATTGTTGTAGAATTTACGATTTCACGGATACGAAGAGTATTTATGATTATTTATGATCGACTGAATGATGAAAAATAACTTGCTGTACACATGATAAAAGCTAGCTAGAAAAACCCCACAGCACTAGCTAGCTAAAATCCTGAAACAAAGCTAGCTAACGAATCTTACGTTGCTGACTACATGCTATTAGAGACGTGTTTACGCTTTACGATTTCTTGATAAATTACAGAGACAAATTATAGGGTTTTTATTTTTGTTTTATTAACTTTAAGAGAGAGGAAAACGAGAGGCGGGTGAGAGAACGTCTGTTTATAGCTGCTATAACATAAGTGCAAACAGGAACTAAGTTGTTTCATAAACATTAAATGTAGCTATAAATGAATAACATGTAAGATGTTGTTCTTTAATAAATAGAAATGGATTAGCAAAGTATTTTTTAGCAAATTACTATGATGTATGAGGAATAAAACATTACGTTGGGACGTGATTTTACAGGAAAATAGTGAACTTCAGGCTGTTAACGCTAACTCCGCTTCATCACACTATCCTGTCTTTGATTATTTTGCTATCACAGCATGACACGGCGTGTTTTATTTCTTACTTTTATCAATTTGTGAACTCAAAATACTCGTCCACTTCATTAATACCAATTTAAACCTTAATTCTAACATAAAGTAATGAATAAGGTGCTCAGGAGCGTAACAGGACGACATCAGGCGCAAAACGATTTTAATCCTTTCTAGGCTACTTGTCATCCTCAATCTTTACCAACATTGTAATAATTTTTTTAAATATGTAAGTAAATATGTTTTTTTTTTTGTGTCAGAAACAACTGATCACCTTCAATTAAAAAACAAAAACTAGTGTTGTTTTGGGGATTATTTTTTTATCTTCATTTATCATTCAAAAGTCCTAAACTGTGTAATTTTTCTATGTTCAGAAATGATATTGTGTAAAAATTTTTGTCTTCAAACTAAATGTTAAAATTTTGCCCATTGGAAGATTTAAATGTTTTAATATTATTATTTCAGGCATACCCTTTTTTTCACTTATGGACAGTCTATTTGCTTTTCAATATAATTAATATTTAGACAGAATCAAAAACAAAATATAACTTAATCTGTATGTGCCATGTTTATTTATTTAACACGTACTTTCCCAATTTTTACTCTGCAAAGGCACTTTTCCTAGTCGAGCAACCAGAACATCGGATTGATTGATGAACTAGCCAATCAGAGGCCAGGAGGCGGGGCTTGTCGCCTGTGACGCAAAACTAACGCGTCACCGCTTGTTTTGTCTTCCGACCTGGTTTGACGTTAGCTTTGTTCTCACTTTCGTTACGAGGAGTTATTAACACTTATAATGCGTTATAACCAGCGTTTTTGATTCGAACATGTCCGGAGGGCAGTCGAAGACAAGTTAATGAGAATAATAACAGTATTCACCGGATGTCAGGTTAGTTTTACAGGCTAACTACTTAGCTATGATACAGCGATTGTTTGCTAACTTGCTAGCGTGTTTGGCTAA
Organism: Pangasius macronema; assembly: GCA_037577455.1. NCBI lineage: Eukaryota > Metazoa > Chordata > Actinopteri > Siluriformes > Pangasiidae > Pangasius > Pangasius macronema. Next base: position 12,568,039 of record CM074972.1, read on the forward strand.
GCTCTGTCACTTCAGGGTTTTTGTTTACTGTAAGCTTTTTATTCTTTTATTCTCTTTATCTCAGGATGAACTGGATTTTTTCTAAAGGCTCTGGAACGATTCAGCCTCTGAACAGTTTACAGAAACAAAGACACCGGCAGATCGAGTCGCTCAAAGCTGCGCATTCTACGTAAGTCTTCTCCGTGAGCTAACTTGGTAACTAGCATGTCCGCGTGCCTGTAAATCCTAACATCCGGGTACACAGCCAGATTAAAGTATTAGCACTATTAGCTGAGTACTGTTTGCTCCCTGTGGTGTATTTTAACACCTCCTGACACAGTGCTGGCGCTATTTTTAGGACCTAACTCCCATGCTAAGTGTACACACACACACACACACACACACACACACACACACACACACACACCTATAACTATAACTCGTATTTTATTCATCTAACCTGAATAACTGGAGTAACATGTTTAGTCAGATGATGAGTAGATCATGGAGGTTAGACTCAGTTATCTGAACAACGCCATGTTTCTGAGAAAGTGCTTCTGGTGTGTCTGTAGGAAAGGAGTCGACTCTTTACGCCGGATCTTTTAAGTGAGGAGACTCGCGTTTTTACAGATTCATTTGGGGGGTTTTATTTGTTTTTTTTTTGGAAATGAGGACAAAAACATATAAAGCAAGGAGTGTGAAGTGGGAATGCCAGTCCATCACACACTAATTGACCCAACGCTAAAGTCTTACGAAAACTGTAATCATTGAACTGTTGTGTGTGTGTGTGTGTGTGTGTGTGTGTGTTTACGCCATGACCCACATTCATGCTGTTGTACCAGCATCGCAGAGATCCAGAAAGATGTCGAGTACAGGATTCCTTTCACCGTCAACAACTCGACCATCAGCGTCAACATGTGAGTGTGAAAGTTGATGCATTAACAGAGCTCTGATGCAGCCGCAGGGGGCCAATACTTTTGCTGAAGTGTGTGTGTGTGTGTGTGTGTGTGTGTGTGTGTGTAGATTGCTTCCACCACAGTTCCCTCAAGAGAAGCCCGTCGTCACTGTGTATCCACCCGTCCGCCATCATGTAGTGGACGGGAACAACGGCACGGTGGTCACCAGCCCCGTCATCACCAACGTACGCCCTCGCTCACTTCCACATCTATAAACACGTTATTAACACTTTATAAACAGTCACGCCGCTGTATCGGCTCTTCTCATCTCCTCTCGCGTCCTCCTTTAGTTCGGGATGCACTCGGATCTCGGGAAAGTAATCCAGAGCTTGCTGGATGAGTTCTGGAAGAGTCCGCCTGTCCTGATGTCCGGCGCGCCGTCTTTCCCTTTGTGAGTACGCGCCGTTTTTTTATGTTGACTCCGCCCACATTTTCTTTTCATTTGTAGCACATTTCCATATTTAAAAAAAACAGAATAAGGGTGTGGGCCTACATATGAACTCATGCAGTGACTGCAAAAATAAACCCCGCCCCCTTCGACCAGTCAGTCCAATATGCAAATTAGTAGTGGATGATGTCATACCCTGAAGCTTGTAGCTACAGAACTTGCTTAGCTAGATAGGTATCTCGTAAACCTGGCGAATGTTAATAGAGAACAAAATCATGGTTGCTATGGTAACAGAATCGGGGCGGGTTTAGACTATGATGATGTTTAGACGCTAAATTCATTTTTATATTTTATTTATATTTATCTCTCTATCTAACGTTCTCTCGCTCCAGCATGTACAAGCCGCCGTACCCTGCGCAGAACTTTCATTTTGTCCCCGCCTTCCCGAGCCAGGACCCCCAGCGGCCCGTCGTCCCCGGCCCGCTCCCCCCGCCCCCGGGACCAGAGATACAGCAGGGGCAGAACCAGCAGAACCGCCCCCCGGCACCGACGTACGGGCTGATCACGGACCTCCCGCTGCCCGTCCCCATGGCCGACTCACAGGTACTGCGCTGCCCGTCACCGAGCCCCTCCCCCTCCCGTTACATCACGTCCCGAGAACCCGATCCACGTTACACCAGAACACGCTGCGTTAGTTAAAACTGAATATAAATACCTTGAATTCTGGATTCTGATTGGTCAGCAGCTGTGGATTAATTTTCTCTAACAGCTTATTACACCTCTAGTACATTTTCGTTTCCATAGTAACAGCTTATTAACAGAGAATTCAACATGACATGACAGGCTGTTTTATTTATTTATTTATTTTTTTGTTTTAACATTAAGAGACCGCTTCATGACCCCACCCTGTCTTTGATTGTTTTACTATAACCGCACAACACACGGTGGTTTATTCCTAACTTATCTCCACCCAGGACCATCAGGTGCAACACTCGCTTCATGTTTATCTTCCCTGAACGGTTTCCTTACAGTTTATTATTTTTAAAAATCCCTGCACACGTGATCACGTGGCTGATGTCTTTCACAGACCGGACTGAACGGTCACATCTACAAGATGCCTGAAATCCCCGACTCGTTTCCAGAACTTTCC
>CM074972.1:12573011-12579938 GCA_037577455.1 Pangasius macronema
TAGACGGTGAGTGGGTGGTTAGGATAGGAGGGTTAGGTGGTTTTGCTGCTTGATCGGATAGGTAAGTTAGTAAGCGGATGGACATGTTGGTTAGAAGGATTGCTGGTTAATTAGATCAGTTAGTTGGTGAGTGGGTGGTTATGTCAGTTAGATTGTTTGTTGATTGTGTTTAGATGTTTAGTTAGACAGTGAGTGGGTAGTTACGTTAGCCAGATGGTTTGTTGGCTGTGGTTAGAGTGTTAGTTAGACAGTACAGGGGTGGTTATGGTTGGTTAGATGGTTTGCTGGCAGGTTAGATGGATAGTTAGACGTTGAATGGGTAGTTATGTTGGTTTGCTGGTTAGTTAAATGGGTTAGTTGGCGAGTGGGTGGTTATGGTTTGTTTAAAGGATTACTAGTTAATATGATAGTGAGGTTTGCAGGTTATGATTGAATGGTTATTGGGTGGTTATATAGGTTAGATGGTTACTTATGAACTAGTTAGATGGTTCCTTAAATTATAGACTAGTTAAAATTAATGATTAGTTATTTTATTACTAGCAGTTTCATTTATATGGTTAAATATTGGACTGTTAGTTAGATGGTTAAATATCTGGCTGGTTGGTTGGTTACATGGTTATATTTAGATGATTAGATTGTGGGTTGTTAGTTAGATGGTTAGAGTATTATATTGGTTAGCTGGTTGACTGGCTGGTTGTTTTGTTGAATAGATAATTGTTTGTGTGTCATGTTTTTTAGCTGGTTAATTGATTAGATGTTTTTGGTTGGTTATATTTTGGATAATTGTAGTTTAGTGAGTTTAGATAGTTTGATCATTCTCTGGTTAGTGAGTTGTTCAGATAGATGGTTAGATCCTTGAAGTATTACACGGTTAATTGGTTGTTTTTTAAGGTGCTATTAGTTAGTGGGTTAGACAGTGGGAGGTTTTGTTGGTTGGATAGGTAGAAACTAATTAGTTTGATGTTTGGATAACTGGTTGTTAAGTTTAACCATGGTTAGCAGCTAGGTGATTAGCGTATTAGATTAGGTTATTAGCTTTAGTCAGTTGGATGGTTAGTTAGATGATTAGAATAGATAGTTAATTGGTTACAGAGCAGGCCTGTGAGACGCTCTGCATGTAAAACACAGGGATTCTGCTCTGTTCGTTCTCATTAGTAAATATTAATACTAAATAATACTAACTAGTACTGAGTAAATAAATAAACTTTCAGCTGACTGGAGAAAATCAGACGCATCTTTGACACATTTAGGGAAAAGAATTTGTGCTACAGGAAAGTTGTTCTTCACTCATATTTGCTACAGTTGTCATTTTTCAGTCTTAAAATAAAACACTTTTTTTTTTATTATTATTATTTTTTTTTTGCTCCCAGGTTTTGGTACTAAAGCAGGACGCTCAGCCTCACGACAAACACGCAGCACTGCAGATCCAGAGTCCTACTGCTAGCGGCTGGAGGAGCCGAGCGCCAGCTGATGCTGAATTTACCGATTAAATGAAACGGCGACGTTGTAGGCGGCTTGGGGTTCCGGGGCGGCTTCAGCGAGGCTGCAGCAGGTGTTCTTCAGAGTATTAGGCAGCCTTTTGAGTTCTCGTTAGCACACACTTTGAATACTGATGGTGGATTCCTTTCGGTTCGGACCTTCCTTGCACTTGACGGAGAATCTGAAATTTGCCGATGCTGCCAGATACGCCACAAACATACTGTATTTAATATTGTTGATAATAGGCTTTATTATAATCAGACATTGTATTATAAGTTTATTTAATTTGATAGGCTAATAAAATATTTCCAATAATCACTCTGTCAGAAGTGTCTGAGTTTTTTTGTGCTCAAAAGAAAACGTGGATTATCGAATGTTTCATTCTGTTTTTGGAAAGAAGAAACATCATCCAAAGAGCGCAAGCCGAACAGTCACGGGCTACGTCCCAAACCGCACGGCGCGTCTTACGGAGAACAAGTCGCCTCGGAGCGTAAAGTGTAACGAGATTGTACGCCTGCATCATCTCGTTTCATTTGTAGACGTGATTGAAATGATGTACCACGTTGGCCGAAATTGTGTAGATTTTGACCAGATCTTCTGTTTTTGGTAACTGAGGCTGTTTGGTACTGTCCACCGGATCCACCAGCTCTTCTTCTGGTACCGATCTCCGTGTTTCCACCGCAGGAATCCTTTCAGGAACTTGCAGGAACATTTTCTCTCCTGCTCCACTTTCCTCCCAAATTGCCAGCTTCTTACAAAGTAATAATAATAATAACTAATGCTTCTGGTGCAGTGGAACAGTTCAGGAACTGTCTATCTTTAATATAAGATCCGCCTGGTTCCATGGAAGGTTCCAGAAACTCTGTGGAAAGCATCGTTTGTGCAGCAGTAATCTTACACTTGAAAAGAGGTTCAGTCTCTGGTTGTTCCACAGTGCGTCTGGTGTCCTTCAGAAGCTACCAGCAGTAACGACCATTACAGTCGGTCTCTAAATCTTCTTTCTCATTAAATCTTTTTCCACAGTTTGGACCGATTCCTCCTAACGCTCCATCTTCCCTTCGACGTCCCCTCCATAGGCTTCGTCCTCAGACTGTCCACTTTAAGCCTCATCCTGTATCACCTTTGCACTAGCAGTCCTCGGCTAATCAGCGTATAAGAATAGTGACTCTGTTAATCTGGTGGTGGAATTAAACACGCACAAACACACGATTTATCTCGGGGTCACTTCAGGAAACCGGAAGCTCAATAACTGCAGAAACAAGTTGTGTATATTGATTTATTCGGATGTTGTACAGTGTTTTACATACAATCTATCGGGGCTAAAAGGTCACACAGTGTAGTGTGTGTGCACACGTGTATAAAAGTTTCCTCATTCCAGACTGTGCGCTTGTAGCCTTGCAGTCCTCGTTTACGTCTGGATTTGAAAAAAGTTGTTTGTGTATTTTCCGGCGGTTATGTGTATATGTTTATGTACACGATATTATCCGATATTATTAAGATATGAAATGCAGAAGATGTTCAGCACCTAAAAACCTGAATACATACAGCCTTTGATACTTTCTGAGTGTACACGTCGCTTTCTCCACTTCTAATGTTGGATTAACCTTTTTTTTAAGTAGTTAAACAGTTAATCCAGTCTAACTAGTCTGCATGTTGTACATCCTTATCACACACACACACACACACACACACACACAGCAGACTAAAGTGTGAAGTGATGACTTACGAGTGCTGGTCCACGACACTGGTTTAAACGTTGGTGTCAAAGAAAGCACAACTGCTTTTGTTTAAGTCAAGACAATTACTGAGGTACAATGGGTTTCAGAACACACACACACACACACACACACACACACGGCAAAACCAGATCTCAAATCTCAAGTTAGAAATGCAAGCCCTAAAAATGATATTTCACAGCTTCACTAAACATGTTCGGTCTTTGATCAGTGTGCGAAACATAAACAGAGACAAACAGAGACTGATCGATTCCTCTTACACAGATCTGTTCCATGAATTTGTCAAATAATCTAAATTACACAATGTTCCCTTTATCCTACATGTAGACAATCAACCAAGATGTGTTTGCTCTGTAGTTTAGCACTTAAGCTAACACATTTTGCTGAGTCATGTTGTCCAACATGGCCGCTCCTATAAAGTCCTAAAGTTAAAGTTATGAAGTGATATTTCGTTTATGCTTATAGATATATAGCTGATCTGCATTTTCCCTGCTGAAAAAATACAAAACAAAAAAAACAATCCATTTGGAAATCCTCTGTTGGTTTCCATTCCAGCTAACCGGCTTAATGGTTTCCATCAGGAACAAGTAGAAACATCAAATTCACACGCAATCAAACAGCCAGTTCAGACCACCAGAAACATCTCTAACGGTTTCTGGTTATTATTCTCAGCAGTGTGGGATTCTGGGAAGTTGAGTTCGTTTGATCGATCGCTAAATAGTTTCTTTAACTGGAATGTAAACTGAACTACAGCAGGCTTAAACGATCTGCAGGGACCAGCACTGGTTTTGATGGTTTTGATGGTTTTTGATGGTTTTGATGGTTTTGATGGTTTTTGATGGTTTTGATGGTTTTTGATGGTTTTGATGGTTTTTAGTCTGGTCTAAAATCAGTCACACAGTAAGTGTTTGTGCTCATAAATATTTACAGTCATAAAACACGAATCATTACAACAGCATAAATAAATTAAAATACTATTTTTGCTCCGAATAAATGAATTAAACACCTCCAGTGTCCGATGACGGTCCGGTTATCAGCTGTACAATTTCCGTTTTTGTTTTTGTTTGTTTTTTCCAGTCAGGCGCTCGCGTAAGCCGCCTCGTCCAGATGGGGGTCTTTTGCGTCGTCGCACGAGCTGGAGGCGTGGCTGCTGAGGTCGGCGACGCCTGACTCGAGGTCGCTGCAGACCGAAAGATCGTCAGCGTCGGTGGTCTTGGGGGTCGTAGGAGACTTCAGTGGTAGTGTGAAGGAGGGGGCGTGGTTTTCTGTCCCAGGGTTCATGCAGGTGAAGTAATCCCGAGGGTTGCTGATGTCGTTTTCTCTCTGCAGCATCCGATACGACTGTTCACTCACTCCGTTCTTCTCCACCTTTCTCGTTTTGCTCTCTACCAGCTGAGCGAGTCTCTACAGCGGGGGAGAGAACAGAGTTAGAGGACGAGCAGCTGCAAGGAAACGTTACGTATCTCCCCATCGGCCTCTCCGATTATCTCGCAGCGCTGCCTGCTGATTGGTCCGAAGGTGCTGATTCATTTTCTAGAACAGCGGCTCTGACAGTAGCGCAGCCGCCAATCACGGGTTTATTTATAATTAATGCACTCGTTTAATACGTTATCGTTTCTATAGTAACAGCTTTCGACGACAATTCGCAACAATAAATGTAACTATTCCTGGATAAAAGTATAACATGTTCTTCTACAGTAGCATTCAAGATACACTGTAATGTCACCAAATAACAAGACTTTATGTTTATTTATGTTAATGAGGGCGGGACATACACATTCTAGACAGCATTTCATTGGATGCAAATAAATCACAGTAAATCACAACCTGGGGGCGTGGCTAAGTGTGTGAACGTGTGTATCTAAGAAGTGTGTTTCAGCGAGTGTGTATGCCTTGTCCATCGTCGGTCTCCCGCGGTACCTCCTGGTGCGTGTTAAGCTCCTCCTCCAGCTGCTGTGACTCCTCCTTCACGGCGGTCAGCCAATCAGAAGGTGATTGATGCGAGGCCCTGCCCCTTTCCGCAGAACTGTACATGCCTTTCCAGAATCTGGAGTCACACATACGAGAAACATTTAATATTAAAACAACGGATTTGGTTTTTAAGCGTAACGTTATAGAGCTAGCTAAACTCGACGCTGTTGTTATAGAACTCGACGCTAGCGTTAACTACACAGAAGGTCACAGTAGTATGTTAAAATATTTTCTTTCCCAATGACTCTCCTTTCTTTCTTTCTTTCTTTCTTTCTTTTTTTTTGAAGAAGGAGGCACTCACTTGAAGCAGTAGGGCGTGGTCAGGGGTCTCAGTACACCCTGAGTCTGACTGTGGTCTGATCTGTACAGAGGATTTATGAACTCGGATCTGTTCTCCCAAAGACACGGCCAGAGCGAGTGAGTCCGCTCTCGTACCCTACACACACACACACACATGGGTCAAGATTCCGTCTTCTCAGCTGGTTGGAATTTGTCTTCACACGTGAACGCTCTGACCTCAGGTCCCGGCGCTCTCTCTGGCTGTTCCCGATGAAGTTGCCGTACTGGCAGGAGTGGACGTGTGTGTGCAGCTGCAGGAGGAAGCGCTCGTTAAACTCGAAGGCGCAGGGGAACTGCTCCATCAGCTGCCACACACACTCCAGCAGCTGGTCCATCACAGGGGACACCTCTTTAGGGTCTCCGTCCAGGTGAGCGTACCTGCAGAGTAAACATAAACGTTCCTTCGGTCGTGACTGGGTTATATCAGGGTAACCATGGCAACAAACAGAGGTGTGTAGGGTTTTTTTTTAAAGTATTAAATGAAGAAAAGTTTTATTTCACTTCATATTTTTTATTTAATGCATTCCGAAAGAAACATCTCTACTTCCTGCGCTTTTACAAATAGAAAGAAAGAAAGGAAGAAAAAGAAAAATAAAAAGGGAAAAAAAAGAAAGATTTTCGATTTTTTACAGATGTTTAGATTTGCAGATGTTTCAAATGTACAGTTGTTTACACATTTCGATGTGCAGATGTTTGGAGGTATGGATGTTTAGATGTTTCAATATACAGATGTTTATATATACTGATGTTTTGATGTACAGATGTTTAGATGTTTTGATTTCAGTTGTACAGATGTTTAGATATACAGCTGTTTAGACATACAGAATTTTAGATGTACACATGTTTAGATGTGCAGCTGTTTAGAAGTACAGAGGTTTTGATGTTTCGATTTCAGTTGCGCAGATACGTGCAGATGTTTTAAAATACAGATGTTTAGATGTGCAAATATACAGATTTTTAGGTGTACAGATGTGTAGATGTGCAGATATTTCAGCGTTCGGCTGTTTCAATATACAGATGTTTACATGTGCAGATGTTTTGAGCAGACAGATGTTTCGATGTACAGACCTGTGTGAGAACTTGTGTCCAAACGAAACCCAGTCTTTCTCTATCAGCACCTACAGAGACACAACCAGACGTCTGTGTTTATTTTATTCCCGCATTAGAACACTGAAAGCAATGACAACGCTCGCTAATCCAAAAACCGCCCAGTGGGAGGAGCTAGACATGACAACACAGAGTGGGCGGAGCTTCGTTTTCATTACGACTTACTATCAGTGAGATAAACAGGACACAGACGTCCACTGAACAAATCCACAGGATATCTGTTAGAGTGATGTGTACAGCTTATTGTGTGTTGTGTAGCAGACGTTAGTGTGTTTATAGCGTGTTGTGTAGCAGA
>CM074972.1:12594704-12599704 GCA_037577455.1 Pangasius macronema
TGTTTATTGAGAACTTGCATCTACATGTAGGCCAAGGAAGATGAGTGTTTGAGTTAGACCAGTAGAGGGCAGCAGTATACACACACACACACACACACACACACACATAGCATAAATCCTTATTAATAATGTCTATATATAAGGAACATGAGAAGGTTGTGTTTGGACTTTAGTATGCTTGATGTTAATAAACATCTGTTTTCCCCTCCCTTTTCTAGGTTCCTTGTTAAGGACCGGAATTGACACAATGGACTTCCAACAAATGCCGGAATGCTACGATCTTCAGAATCGTCCCTAAAGTGGGTTTTATCCAAGCGTGCTGTGCTAGCTGGCTAATCTCTGACTGGTATTGTTGTGCTTGATTGGAAACATGAGTGAGCTTCCTCCACCTGCTCTAACCATGAAGCCCCAGGATGGGGTCCACCAAAGCATGTGTCTACAGTTACAGAGCAACAATGATTTCCTCAAATCCTCATCTGCATCGTCAGCATCGTCATCATCATCACCGGACTCCACGTACAGTCTTAGTAGCCTGGACGTGGAATTGCCAGAGGGGATGATGGGAAGGAAAGCAGCCGCCAGTGAAGATGACTCAGGGATTCAGAGCCCAGATTGCAGACCCGATGACAATGACAACTCGGTTTCTGTTTACTTAGATGCCAATGAAGAAGGCTGGCATGCCGAATGTGATGACCAAGATAATGTCACAATAATTCAAAATCGAAATCATAAGAGTGACGATGTCTTCAGCGATGCTGGAGTTGATGGAGAACAAGGAAGACGAGGCTCAGGTGACTCTTCAGCTACAGAGGCACAGTTCTCTTCTGAGAATGAAGAAGGTGAGGATGAAGAAGAAGAAGATTCTTTTCTGTCTCTGAGGTCTGCTGATGAAGTAATGAGGAACCAAAGTGAGCATGAGGAAATCCCGATGTGCAGCTCAAACAAGAGCCCCAATCTGGACCCTGTTAGTAAGGTCCGTCAGGAGACTTTTCAGGATTCAGTGGATCCTCTCAATGAGGAGGTCCAGATGTCAAGCTCAACCGTGAGGCCCAGTGTGGACCTCGTGATTGAGCTCCACCAGGAGGCTTCTCAGGTGGGTTACAATGACAAAAGCAAGATGCAGAGATCTAACAAAGGGACTGATGTGGACCTTGGGAGGGAGTTTGACCACAAGGCTCCTCAGGAGTCAGTAGAGCTTCACAAGAAGCAGGAGAAGATGCAGTACTTAAACAGGAATCTGGATGTGGGCTCTGTGTATCAGGAGATTATTCAGGAGTCAATGGAGCTTCATAAAGAGGAGAATCAGATCCAGACCTCAGCCAAGAGGCCCAGTGTGGATCCCAATGTGCATATTGTGAGCAAGATCCACCAGGAGCCTGTACAGACAACCATTGACCTTCCCACTGAGAAATCTCCATCTCTACCACCTGCAGTATTAATCCTCAATCAGACAATGTCACCTTCAGTTTCCCAAGCTGTTCCTCCATCTACACCCATCCAGGACATCAAAGATCCTCCAAGTTTTCATAAAAGAAACATCTCACAAAATAACAACGATCCTCCAGATCTGTCTCACACCTGGTCTCCCATGGAACCCCCTAAAATCAAATACACCAAAGTGGAGTTTAAACGGTTTTCTAGACCTAATCTGAAGGACGTCAAACCTAAAGTCATCTCGAGGGCCACTTCTGCTCCAAGACCAGCGAATGCTGATCACATCCAATCGGCTGCAGGCTGCGAGAAAAATTCCCTGACAACTAGAAGTAGAGCAACCAAAAGGAGAGAGCAAGGTGACAATGGAGTCAAGAAGAACCGTGCATCCTCTACTCAGACAAGAGCTACCACGCCCATAACAATTTCAGACTCTGACAGCAAATCGACATGGCCACCAATGGTCAAAAAGCAACCACCGGAGTTCCCGGGGTCAAAGGTTGTCCCAAATGCTTGCCATGCACAGACTGCAAGTTCAAAGGTCAAAGAAATTATGAGAGATGAGAGAGGCAGCCAAGTGGTAGTGAAGGAGACTTCCAGAGATGGAGATGTGGACCAGGTAAGTGCTTCAATTTTTTTTTTTTTTTGCCTAATTGCCTAACCTTATATTTCTTTTCCACCTGGTGCTGGTGCTGGTGCTCCGGCCAATCAACTGCAAGCAGTGAAAAATACCAGGATTCAGAACCATGCCATGGTGGTCTACTGCAAAATATCTCACACCAAAATGTGTCTACTTTGGGGGTGGAGTAGGGGGTAGAGTTGCTGCCTCACAGCTCCAGGGTTCCCGGTTTGATCCTGAGCTCAGGCTGCTGTCCATGTGGAGTTTCACATCTTCTCCCTGTGTGTTTCCTCTGAGTTCTCCGGTTTCCTCCCACTTCCCAAAAACATGCCGAGAAGGTGAAGTGTCTATGCTAGTTGTGAACGAATGGGTGCAGGTTACTAGCTTCGCATCCAGGTGTTATTGCTACCTAACTCCTAGCGTTCTCCAGGAGAGACTCCAGATCCACCTGCCTGCCCAGGATGAAGCGCTTACTGAAGATGTACTGATTCTAAAATAGCTAGTAGGTTATATTTGTAAACCAGCAGAGTAAAGGTCGTTATTGTTACCGTGTACATTAGGAAAGTCCCACATCCGATGCTGTGATGGAACGACAGAAATATTGCTCAGAAATATTTGCCAATTTCCCAAATCTCCAACACAACCACGTTGATGGTAAAGTGGCGAAACAGAGTCATCGTAGTGACCTCTGAACTTTGATATAATCAGGACTTCAGTCATTTGATTTACTGACGTCCAAAGTGTTTACTCGCTTCAGATCTTATCAGCTGTGCAGCGGATTGGAGTTTAAATGCCAATATCAGCACAAACATCAGATTAACAGCGTAGCGCTCTTCACGTTATGGTCTGATGCCCCAAACAAAGCTCCGAAAGTTGCTGTTCTACTCAGCGCCGGTGATTTGGGACGCGCCCCAACAGCCTGCAGTGTGTTTTCGTGTTTCTGCAGGTCGGCATCAGTGAAAGTTTACACAACGATTCAGAAATGTTCCCACAGTTCCTGCTGCACTCGTTATCCACTTTCTCACTCTGTCCTTCTCTTTCTCATGTGGTCTCTCTCTCTCTCTCCTTCTCGCTTTATTTTTTTCTCTTCCTCTGCCTCCCTCTCTTTTTAAGTATCTTTTCCATTCTCCCTCATTTCTCTCTCTTTCTCTATCTTCTCTCCTTTTTTCTTCATCTGTTCTTTTCAATTTCTATTCCTCTGTCCTCTCTGTTTCTTTTCCCTCACTGTGTCTCTCATCAGCCTTATTTTTCCTTCTCCCTCTATCGTCACCCTTCTTCCTCTCTTTCTGCCTCTCTATCATTTCTTTTTCTTTCTCTCCCCCTCTATCTTTTCTCATTCTCTCTGTCTGTCTCCATCTCACTTTTATTATACCTCATTCTCATTTCCTCTCTCCTTCTTTCTTTCTTTCTTTCTTTCTTTCTTTCTCTCCCCCTCTTTCTATCACTCTCCCTCAGTGTCTGTTCTGTCTTTCTATCCACTCTCTCTCTCCCTCTCTTTTGCTCATTCTAGCTATTTCTCTTTTTCTGTCCACAGTTTTCTCTCAGTTCAGCTCTATTTCTCTCTCCCTCTTTCTTTGTTTTCTCTCATATTCCTCTCATTTATTTTCTTCCTCTTTTCTCTCCTTCTCTATTTAGAAACAGAGCAAAACATGCTCAAGCAAAACCTTGGATGCTGTACACACACTCATTCGACCCGTGTGTGTGTGTGTGTGTGTGTGTGTGTGTGTGTGTGTGTGTGTGTGTGTGTGTGACAATTGTGTGAAAAGAAAGAAAAGGAAACCTCACACACCAACTTTGTTTTCCTTCACTGAAGTTTTCCCCTCCTCCTTTTCCGCCCCTCCCTCTCTCTGTTTCTCTCTCAGTCTCTCTGCCTCTCTCACTCCTTCTCTCTCTCTCTCTCCCTCTCTCTCTCTCTCCTCTTCCCCCTCTCTCACTCTGTCTCACTGTAATGGCTAACACACTCGTGTCTCTGCGCGGTGCTGACTTGCCGTCTCTCTTCTTGCAGACCGTCTCCTCTGACCTTCGACCTCCAGGGGTCGCAACGAGGGTCCCAACCCGAGGATGTGTGTCTGCGGGGGTCCGAGCTGCTCCGCTGGCCGGTGAGTCACACACACACACAAACACACACTTTCAAACACACACACACACACACACACTCTCAAACACACACGCACACACTCTCACATACACAGTCCACGTGTACACACTCAATATCGAAGGAGAGAATGAGCTGAGTAGTTTGTGCAGTCTTGTGTGTGTGTGTGTGTGTGTGTGTGTGTGTGTGTGTATACATGGGTGCAGCTGGTATCAATAGCACCGCACACGTTCGTGTTATGTAATCCCTCGCTCTTTCTGTCCTCCGCTGCTTCCCACACACACAGCAGACTCACTCAGGAAGTGGAGGTGTGTGTGTGTGTGTGTGTGTGTGTGTGTGTGTGTCTTTGTGACTGTGTGTGTGTCCAGTGAAATTTCCAAAAAGGTCAAATTCCTTCAGGACAATCAAGAGTCTGTTCTGTCTGGTCAGTGCACACTTTGACCCCAAAATCGGACAACAGCCGAGCTTTTGTGGGGTGTGTGTGTGTGTGTGTGTGTGTGTGTGTGTGTGTGTGCGTGTGTGTGTGTGGACACGCTGATTCATTTCCCAAACATCTCTACTTCAGTTTGAGGTTTTATATTTGTAATGTCACTGGATTAAAACCATAACAGCACACACACACACACACACGTACAAGCAAAGGTTTCAGCTTCATTAAAATTGCAGTTCTCTACAGTTTGTGTGTGTGTGTGTGTGTGTGTGTGTGTGTGTGTGTGTGATTTCCTCTAATTGCTTCCAATACAGCAGCACTTTTTCACAATTCCTTTGAAGCACCATGTGATGATTAGTCACCATGGTAATGGCAATGTAATTGTAGTAATATTGAAATAATTATTGTAATTATTTAGGTGTGCC
>CM074972.1:12610198-12622450 GCA_037577455.1 Pangasius macronema
CTCCCCCTCTGATTCACTCTCTCTCTCCCTCTCTCTCTCTCTCTCTCTCTCTCCCTCTCTCTCTCTCTCTCTCCCCCCCAGCTCAGTCGGTGGTGTGTTGTGAGCGGTTGGAGTGTGAGAAGGCGAGTGTGTGTGCTCAGCTGGACGCGGCGGTGTTGACGTTGCAGCAGCAGCACCAGGCCGAGCTCGCTCAGCTGGAGGAGAGACTCAGGGACTTCTACTCAGCGGAATGGGACAAAGCGCACCAGGCGTATCAGGACGAGGCCGACCGCTGCACGGCGCTCATGAGGCAGCAGGTGGGGCCGCGTCCCAAATCACCACTCAAACGATCAGACAAGCAACAAACGCACTCGGTTTCCCCTTCGCTAAACTGCTAGCTATTCACTTCCATTACCTGACAGCGCTAGTGTGTAAACCTCACACATCAAACAGGTCTTGGTGGTGTTTTTATGGTGTAAAGTGGTTTAACTGCTTTTTCATCCCTGATCACTTGTTTTATATGAGCAGGTCGAGGAGGTGAAGAGCAAACAGGAAGCGCTGAGGACAGAACAGGAAGTGGCACACAGCCGGCAGATAGAGGAGCTGAGACAAGGATACGAAACCATGCTAGCAGGTGAATGTTATTTTACAGATAAATGATCTGTGTGTGTGTGTGTGTCTCTCTCTCTCTCTCTCTCTCTCTCTCTCTCTCTCTCTCTCTCTGTGATTTGTATGTGTGTGTGTCTCTCTGTCTCTGCAGTTGTGTGTGTGTGTGTGTCTCTCTCTTTCTGCAGTTGTGTATGTGTGTCACTGAATGTGTGTCTCTCTCCCTGTTGTGTGTGTGTGTGTGTGTGTCTTGGTGTCTCTGTTTTGTGTTTGCATTTGTGTGTGTGTGTGTGTGTGTGTGAGTGTGTGTGTGTGTGAGAGTGTGTCACTGTAGTTATGTTAATCAGAGTGTTTTATGTTGATGCAGAACTGCAAAAGGGCCATGAGAGACACAGACAGGAGCTGGACAACACGTTCAAACGCTCTGAAGCTGCGCTCAATGTGAGGACCACACACACACACACACACACACACACACACACACACACACACACATCATTTCATCATTCATGTTATCGTTCATGTCCTAATCCTCCGTTTGTGTGTTTGTGTTGTTCAGGAGAGGATTGCGAGTCTGATGGAGGAGAACGAGGCTCTGAGCGAGCGACTGAGAGAGTCGGAGGAAAAAAGGAAAGCGCTCGCCGATAAAAGCCAGGTACAACACAAATATACACCGTATACTGTATAAAAAAATTAAAAAATAAAAATAACAGGACAAAAACATAATGCAATACAAACTTAAAATATAAAACTCATTTATACAACATGAAATAAATCTGAAATAGCATTAAATAAATGAAAATATGACATAAACTAAAATACAAATAATAAAAATATTATACAGAATAAAATACTTATATATATGCATTGAAAAAAATATATATTATTATATTATTTTTTCCTGTAAAAGTTTTATTTAATGTATATTACGATTACAAATATTACAATTTATATTAAATAATGAACAATATACTGTATACTAAGTGGTCAATTTCTTTTTTATTTATTTATTTTTTAAATACCTATATAATTTTTTATATATTTTTTTATTATGGTATCAATTAAAATAATCATTTAAATTAATTGATACCATAATATTTTTTAACTTTGCTGTATTGTCATTAAATCTAAAATAAAAATGGATTTATTTATTTTTGTAGTTATTCGGCAATAGTTTAATTTCTCTCTCTTTCTGCAGAGAGACTCGCGGGTCGTGTATCTGGAGCAGGAACTAGAGAGTCTGAAGGTCGTGTTAGATATAAAAACCAATCAGCTCCATCAGCAGGACAAGAAACTGATGCAGATGGACAAGCTGGTGAGCCCACACACACACACACACACACACACACACATACACACACACACACACACACACTTTCATACTTTCTTAAAGCATAAATATCACTCACTCATATGTTTATAGATGGAGTCCAACGTGAAACTGGAGGAGTTTGTAACGAAGCTTCAGCAGGAGAACGAGGACTATAAAGCCCGCATGGACAAACACGCAGAGCTGTCCAGGTACACGCTCGGTCACACGCTGTGATATATCCACGTGTATTATACTAATCCATGAGGTTAACGTAGCTAACCAGTAATGCATGCAAATGACTAGCAGTGCAATAAGAATCATGCTACAGAAGGTCAGCAGATGTTTTTTTAGCTAATTGTAGGCTGTCCATTAGATAAACGGGGAAGAAAGTAGTATTGGGTGAAATTGCACACCTGATGAAAGTGGACGCAGCTTTGATGGGAATAAAAATGTTTATTGGTGTCCTGGATGTTTCCTAAACATCCTGCCAGTCTCTCATCTTCATCCACCCATAGAATCCAACCATTCTCCCATCGATCCACCTACAGATCCCAGCAAACTTACCATTCTGTAGATACCAGCCTGTAGACTCCACCCATCTCCCATCCATTCACCCACTGATGCCACCAATACCCTGGTGGCAAGTATAGTATCCACCTATAGATCCCACCAGTCCACCATCCACCCACCCATAGACACCACCAATGCCCATCCATCTACCCATAGATCCCACCAATCCCCAATGCATCCAACTTCCACCTATAGATCCCACCAATACCTCATCCATCTACCCGTAGACTCCACTAATACTCCATTCATCCACCTGTAGATCTCACCAGTCCACCATCCACCCACCCACAGACACCACCAACACCCCATCTATCTACCCATAGATCCCATCAGTCCCCATCCATCTACCTATATATCCCACCAGTCCACCATCCACCCATCCATAGAAACCACTAATCCCCCATCCATCCAACTTCCACCTATAGGTCCAAACCAATTGCCCACCAATCCACCCACCCATAGAAACCACTAATCCACCCATAGGTCCCACCAATCACCACCCATCCATGCACTTATACCACCAATCCCCTCCCAATCCACCCTCCTTTAGATTGATCCATTTTTTCCATCCTATTCATTACCTGTCCTTTTAACCTTCTAACCATCTATCTATTCACCAGTTTATGTATCATTTATAATTATATCTACGCAACGATCCATTATTGATCTACCAATTCATACATAATCTATCCATCTATCAATCATCCACCAATTAATCATCTATCTATTAATTCACTCCCACTTCCTTTACATGTGATTACTGGCCAGGTGCTGCCTGCACATTTGGACAATTCTGTTTCAGATAGTGCAAAACCTTCACTTTTTTCCTTCTCTCTGGCTCCCTCTTCAGGCAGTTATCCACAGAGCAGGCGATGCTCCAGCAGACGCTGCAGAAAGAGTCGAAAGCCAACAAAAGGCTCTCAATGGAGAACGAGGAGCTGCTGTGGAAACTGCACAACGGCCTTTCACCCCGAAACTCTGCTTCCTTTCCCAGCTCCCCTGTTTCACCTAGATGACCTTTGACCCCGAACCTTTGACATTTTGTCTCTCCTGGTTTTTAAAGACCTCATCTCTCTGTTTCCTGAAATGCCAGACGTTCTAGTGAGAACGTGCGTTTGGGACAGAGCCCGTGTTGCACAGACGCACTTCCAGATCGAGGAACATGCCTTGCTCTGCCACTTCTGTTTCCTTTTTATTTTGTTTCATTCTTTTTTTTAAAGGAGGAAACACACCTCAGGGTTTGTATATAGACTCTTTCTCCTCCTTGCTCCACAGTGGAGTTTGCATTTCACTTTTATTTCCAAAATGTAGGAAGACTTTGTATTCATGAGTCGAAAGGATGAAGCTTAGATATGCTTGAAATGTAACCAACACATAACACTGAAGATATTTCACTATACTCTGTCTGAGATTAATTCAGAAATAAACTGGTAGATTTAAAAAAACATACAAATATTAATTATATAAACTTGAATGCTATTTCATTTTTATGTTCCCACGTACTGGTCCATGTTCTAAACAATATCGCATGCACAGAAATCCAGATATCTATCCGGCCTTCTCCCAAAGCTCTTGAATGTATTGTCCCTTCCCTAAGACGGTTTTATCGTAATGGCTTGAACTGGAAAGTTTTATGAGTGAATGTCTCCTTCATCTCAAACACAATGACTTTTCCCATTTTGCATTTTATTTCAATTAATGCATTAAACATTATCTGAACACTGAGTTTGAAATGTCTGGGTTACTCATGATGTTTCCTTTTTTGGGTGATTTTTCTGAGCAATGACATCTAGTGGTTAAAACTGTGTATTACCACTGAGGAAGCTCTTTCTCCTGGTCAGTGTTGGTGTTGGTGTCTGGTGGATCCAGAGTCTATCCCGGGAACGCAGGGTGTGAGGCGGGAATACATCCTGGATGGAATACACATTTACATGTAGAGGCACTTTATCTTAGCATGTTCTTGGAGGTAGGAGGAAATCGGAGAAACCCACACTGACTCAGGAAGAGCTAGTGACACTCCACACAGATGTTAACTCCAGCTCAGGATCAAACCCCAGACCTGCGAGGCAGCAATTTTCCTAGAATACACGTGGTCAAGTTTGGTTTAAGGTTTCATTAATAAAAACATCAAATAAAGCCTTATAAACCCTAATAAATAAATAAATATAAACCAATACATTGTGTTTAGGTGTTTGTATTATTATAAACAATAAAACAGAACCAATGTAATAATCACCAACCTAGTGAGTGATCAGTAGAGGTAAAGAGGTAATATAAAGGACAATAGAAAGAAATTTTTAAAAATATTAATATCTTAATTAATATCTTTAAATGTTCAGAGCTCCTCTGCAGCAAGATCCTCAGAGCTGTTATTCTCTCCAGGAGAGGCTTCACATTGAACAATGATTGTACGGGGTGCCAATAATTTTGAAACTATCTTTATGGTTGCGCATAGGTGACACATATTCTTAGATTTAAAAGGAGGAGATGAAAAAGTACATTAGTCATTAAACAGTGATTTGATAACCATTTATCGTTTTATTGGCTTATTGTTGTTGCGCCGCTTTACATTAACATTTAAGCTTTTGTAAACCTTATTTATCATTTGCAGAAGTTTATCAGTTTATCAAATCTGCTCTGTTTTATTCATATCATCTCTGATTGTATCAAATCAATTTTTTATTATGTTTTAATTAAAACTATCTTTTGAGAAGCAATCTGCTGGTTAGATGCTGTAACTACAACACAAAAACAAACAAAACTCCACCTCCTGCAAGCTTCTTAGATTTCTATCAATAATCTAAACTGCTGTTACATAAAAATCCTAAATCTAATTTTAGATCTTAATCCATAATACAAAGAAAGCAGTTCTCTTTTTATGGCCATGAGCCAGAATAAACACTGTTACTTTACTATATAAAGTATTTTTATGGAAGTATTTTCATATTCACATAAAATGTGTTTTTATGACTTGAGTTAAAATGACAAAGCTGAAGTTCATCCCAGGTTACAGATGCTTCAATAAAAACAAAAACAAAAAAGCGGTATTGAATTGTGTCTGTTTAAAAGCATAGTGAATCTGGGGAGTGTTTATTATGAAGATATTGATATTAAAAACAGAAAATATGTGCTTTTTGGGTAGACGCTCTGAGCGGTTGTGACAGCATTAATGCACATTATTGTTGTGAGTTAATATAATCGGATTGAGACTTGCTTTCAAAGAATAACAGCATGAGAAATGTATAAATCTATTTCTATTTGTTTCTGTACTTTTAATTTCATTCTCTGTCATTAAACTGAGCTCTGACTCTTGAGGAAAAAAGCTTTCTGAAAGTTTATGTATTTTATATTACAAAATATTTTTAGTCAGCAAATCATCAACAGGATTTGTGTTTATTCTTTTATATTTGTTGCTTGTGACATAAAACCAAAGTCTGTAAAGTATTTTTGGCTGAATTCTAACATCATCAGTTTTTCACTCCCCTGAAAAATATAGTATTTTCTAATGAAAAAAGTTTTACAGAGGAAGCCGTGTTTAGGATTTATTATCTCTGGATATTTAATTCCCAACTACATGAAAATTGGCAGACATAAAGACAAGTTTGTTTTCTGTTTGTGCAAATGCTCAGAAGTCACCACATAAGGTCAGTTTTTTCATATGACGTTCTCAAAATGGGAAAAAAATTCCAAACATGAATGATATTAGGGATATTGTAATATTATAGACCCTATTTAATAGACACAGATGATAAAAGTTACAGTTTATGCTTAAACTATGATATTTAATTGACTTTGTGGTAAAATCTGAGGTCTAAACAACTAATCGAATTCGAGATTCAAGACAAAATTACAAGATAAGTTTAAGTTAGTTGGTCCCATTTCCCCTCCTAGGGTACAGGTCATCGCCAAGAGACTTCCAGAGTCCTCTATCCTGTGCCCTTGCTTCTAGCTGGCTCCAGGTAAGGCCCATCTTCTTGATGATTGTCTGGAGATCCCATCGCCAGGTGTTTCTCAGGCGGCCTCTTTTTGCTTCCCTTAGGGGTTCCATGTTAGGGCCTGTCTGATGGTATCTGGTGGTTTTCTTAGCGTGTGCCTGATCTATCTCCACCTTCTTCTTCTGATTTTGCTTTCTGCTGGTAATTGCTGTTTCTTCTTCGACAGGTCGATGTTGCTGATCTTGTCTGGACAATGGATCTGGAGGATTATAAGAAGCCTATGCTGGTTCCAAGCCTGGATGCAAAAGGAGGAGGGTTGGGCGTGGGTCTAGCCCCCGCACCATGTAAAAATTGCTATAGGCTACAGAAACTTCAAAAAGAAAACTTAAGTTTAAGAATTTGCGCTATTTTGATGTTCCCAGATGGTGATGTTGTCTCACTAGTAGTCAACATCGTTTAAAGTTTGTTCATATTATGTTCAAAGTTGCAAGGTCCTTGTGATGATGTTCGAATTCATTCAAAATACTCCGGTTTAAGGTGTTAGGTCACAAGCAACAAACACAAAAAGAATGAACAAAATCTGAGACACGCAGCAGCAGCAATGCTATCCGAAGTGACACAGAAAGAGCCGCTGATTATTTTCCTATAACAGGATGCTGTGTGTGGATATAGCAGTGTTTCCCCAAACTGCACATTAACTCCCTATACACTTAATGCATATATTATTTAATTAATAAAACTTTAGATAAGTTACATGGATGTGTTAGAGCAGAGACAGCTCCAAACTCTGCACAAACGCTGGGCCTAAAAACAGACTGGGGAACGTTTAAGGTCATTTGCTGCATACTGATATAAATTGTTAAAGTGTTAATGTGTTAATTTTGTAGTAGAGGTGTTAATTTAGGGATTGCATGAACGACAGTGTGACCATATTTAGATTTTCATCACCATGATCAACCTCAGCATCTGCATCTTCCACAACTTTACATGTTTCCAATGAGGGCGCTTCACACACTGACCTTGGTCTTTTCTGCATCCGCGTAAACAACTAGCGCCGCGGATTTTGATCGATTCTAACTTATTTACTGCAGAATACGAATACATTACCAGACAAAACACATTAATGTAATATTATTAAAAATAACAAATCATATTTTTATGCTTGTGTGCTGTACTTTGGGGGATATTGCGCATGCGGGATCACTCCGCGGATCCGTGTGGAGAAAGAAAGATGGCGGCGCATTGAGAAGCGGCCGCTCAGTAAACGAAGCTGCTACTTCATACGATTTCTGTAATATTATTCACTGCAGTAAACTTGTGGAAGTCTTATTCGGTAGCGAATGCACTACACTACAAAAGGAGCATACAAGGGAATTCAAAGGTAATGTAGTATTTTTTACAAATTGCCTTGTTAGCTGAGCTTAGGTTAAGCGTCATAGTGCTGCTTTCGGTTAGAACCGCCGGCTGTATCTTAAATGGCGATGAAGTGCCCTAGGTAGGGCGCGAAATCCTACTAGTTCACGGCGTGTTGTAGTGTGCGTGCATAGGGAGCGTGTAGGAATTGGGATTTGACTCAGTGACTGACTTTGCTATTCAGGTTATTCAGTGTTATGGATGTTTATTTTTTCTGAACATGTTGTTATTTATGATTATATCAAAGTGTGCAGAAGTTTTATATATTAACAATAAACTTAAATTCCTGGATAATTGACATTTAGAGTCGCTAGTTAGCTAGGAATGCTAACTTGCTAGCTAGAACTTTGTTGCTGTTGTCACCTAACTGAAGGAATGAAGGAATGTGGCCTTGTGTTGTCATAAATGTTAGCTAACTAGTTCATTTTAGTGTCCAGAAACCTTTAAATAATATTTTTTTTCTTTTAAAGAAGCAGGAGATTAGAAACAAACTATTTTTTATCAGCCTCGGTGTGTGAGTTTATTTATATTTGTGGATATTTAGCATCATGAATTAAATTTCTGAAGGAACAACAAAATAAGAATAAGGTGAAATCTTTTTCTGTTATCAATCTGTCATCCCCCCATCATTACATTTGAAGCGTGTGTGTGTGTGTTTAAAGTAAAAACACACACACATTAAAACAGCGCATTTATTTCCCCATTAATTAAACCTGTGAGTGGTGAAGGTCTCGTCGCACGTGCGACAGCTATATTTTCGCGGGGTGCCTGGGGTTGCCATGGCGACGGGGCCTCGCGCCATCTGTTGCTTCCAGGATGCGCGCGCACGCACGCTATATAAACCTGCGGTGAAAAGGTTAGCATCAGAGGCTAAACGTTCTGAGAGAAAAGAAAAAAGAGGGAAGAGAAGAGGAAATAAAATGGGGCGGGATTGTTTTTAAGTTTGTTTTTAGTTACGTCCCAGGAAACAGCGGTTTAAATTACGGTTCTGGTTTTACAAGTCAAATAGCTACACAACCAAAACAAAACAAAAGCTTAAAAGAGAGAGAGAAATGGAGGGAGGGAGAGGGGGGTGAGAGTCTAACCCGGGAAAATGAGTCTGTGAGGCGGCAGTGATGCTTCACTTTTCCCCGCCGCTTCTCACTTTACCTCAGAGTCTCCATCAGCTTCAACAGGATCATCTCACTTTTATCTCCAGTTTAGTTTTAATTTTCACAACTTTAATCAAATTAATCACATTTCCAGCAGCCTGGACTGTAAACCTAAATGTAAGGTAAATCAAATTTACTGTCTTGCTCTTATAATTATGACTTAAAATATAATCTGTGTATTCATTTATAGTCAACATGTTCCTTGTGTGCTTATAAATGCTTCTAATCAAATTAAAATTCTAATATTTAAAAAAAAAAATTGCCACAATTTCTATAAGTGCACTGCAGAA
Organism: Pangasius macronema; assembly: GCA_037577455.1. Taxonomy (NCBI): domain Eukaryota; kingdom Metazoa; phylum Chordata; class Actinopteri; order Siluriformes; family Pangasiidae; genus Pangasius; species Pangasius macronema. The sequence goes on from CM074972.1 coordinate 12,619,455, forward strand.
AGGGATTAATTTACAAGAATATTAAAATAAATGATATAAAAAGTGCAGTTCATACTAACGTTACAAGTTCCTCTGTGATTTCACAATCAAACCATATGTTATGTACTTAATAACAGATTATTGCCCTGTTCGGACGGGATTAGTTTACACGTGGAGATGTGTAATGTAATAATTTACACCGTATTTTAACTAATATAAAGTAACCAGTAAAAATAACTCGAGGTAATATCTATAGACGTGTTGGTAAAGATTGCGCTCCAGGAAACCATTTCTCTTTTCTATCGTTTCTTGCCGAAACCGGAAAACCACGTTTTGCACGTTATGTGTACAGCAGCGTGGCTGTACAAAGCACGTGAAACGAGGCACGTGAGTTCAGGTTCTGATTGGATGTCTGTCACTGAGCATCCAGCCGCATCGCTTCACACTGTACACGTTTGATTTTAGAGTCGTATGTTGGATGGGATTAAAAAGAATTAAAATTAAAAACGTACAATGGGTGAACACACTGGATTAACGTGTGTGTGTGTGTGTGTTGGGGGATTTTATGTTGTTGCACAACCGGCAGTTAAACACCCCGAGCTTCAGGTGTTAAGTTACTCCGTGTTATTTGATCACTTTCACTGTCGCAGAGACAAACTTAGGAGAAAGGAAACTGTGAGAGGTGTGTTTAACCCTGTGTGTGTGTGTGTGTGTGTGTGTGTGTGTGTGTGTGTGTGTGTGTGTTGCAGTAAGCTCTGAGGGGATAAAATGGCGACAGGAGGAGCTCTGTTTGATGACTGTGCAGACGAACAGGAGCTGCGCAACTGGACCATCAGCAACGGCAGCCTGGACGACCGGCTCAATAATATGGTCTCTCTCTCTCTCTCTCTCTCTCACACACGTGTACACACACACACACACACACACACACACACGTACATACGTGTGATCTATAATTTTGGCAACTTATATGATAACAGTACAATAATAATAAGAAGAATACGAATAATAATAATCGTCTTTATTTCTTATCAGAGTCTATAATCTTAAAGTACTTTACAGAAAATATTTTAAAAAGTTACACAATAAATAAAACAATCCACGATTGTAAACAATCCATATAAAGATAAAAGAGCTTAAAAATAAAAAGAAAGTTTAAGAAAATGTTCAAATTAGCGTTAGCATACATTTCCAGGAAGTTGTATAAATTTGATGTTGTTTCGTGTCTGTAGCTGCGATATTGCATGATATGATCCAAAGTTCGTACCGCGTTCTAATGAATATTAACGTTTGTGAGACTGTTTGTTGATATTTATTTATTTATTTATTTATTTATTTATTTTGTTTCAGGACTGGGGCGTTCAGCAGAAAAAGGCGAACCGGTCGTCAGAGAAGAACAGGAAGAAGCTCTCTGCGGTGTCCGAGAGCCGCCTGACCAACGACATCTCTCCGGAGTCGACGCCGGGGGCGGGGCGTAGGCGAGCGAGGACGCCGCACTCGTTCCCTCACGTCAAGTACACTACGCAGATGTCCGTTCCCGATCAGGCCGAGCTCGAGCGACTGCGGCAGCGCATCAACTTCACCGACCTGGACGAGGTGAAGAAGAGAAGTGGAGCGTTTCACACCGCTAAGTGCAGCGACGCGCAAAATAATCGCTTTCCGTTTCACTTTTAGACGTTCGAGATACAAGAGAGACAGAAGATCAGTTACCATGGCAACCAGTGCACTTAAACCTACCGTCATGACCAACTGCTTCGGAAAAGTTGTTCATTAAAACGCATTAGAAAGTATTTTTAAAATGTTCTTCCGCCTCAGATTAAAGCTCAGATATATTCTTGGATAAATGTGAGGATTTTTTATCGCGATTATATTTACAGTTTTTGATCTGTGTTTGTTTTGCTGTTACAACTTTTATCTACAAATTTTTTTAATATTTATTTTTCTGTAGATATTTTCAGTTTTGCAGTATTATACCACTTTAATATAACTTTAGATACAGTGTAGATGTAACAGAATAAAACAAAAGTTATTTTTAATAAATGTTTTAAATGCAGACCGTACGCTTTATAAAGAACAAAACAAGGAACTCTAGTAAATTAAATAATGTAATTTAATTTAATTCAAGTAAAACAGAGCAAGCACAGGTACTAAATCTGTTTCTTCAACAGGGTCAGGTGACTAAGATGACGAAATCTGATCAAGGAACTCTTCTCAGTAAATACACCCATTAGTTCATGCAGCAGATTAGAGAGCTTTTTTTCCTTTTTATTGCTTAAATAAAGAACAAGGCAGAACCAGACCCAGCGTAACGCTTACACTGATATCGGTTACAGAAGGAAACGAAACCCTGTAAGATGGCGTCCGAAGGTTTTGTGTAGATGTTGCGGTGTAGAAACGTGTTGTGCTGCGGGTGTGGAGATGTTCTGGCTCGTCTTTGGGTTTTAAAAGCCGCTTCGTTCTCATCCACAGAGAAGCATCGGAAGCGACTCGCAGGGCCGCGTCACCGCGGCCAACAACCAGCGGCAGCTTTCCTCCGAGCCGAGGAAGCCCTTCAACTTCCTCCCGCTGCACGTCAACACTAACAAGAGCAGAGAGGCTTCTGCACCTGCGCCACCTGCTACCGCTACAGGGGGCAAAGAGGCTAAGAAGCAGAGCCCGGTGCCCGTCGCACCCGTCACACCTGTCACACCTGTCGCACCTGATAAAGAGCCGCATGGAGCCGAGAGAACCTCAGCCGGCCCTCTGGTGGACGGGAGAGGAGAACCGGCCATCGACAGCAGCCAGGTGAGTGTCGGCAGGTGACGTGATGTGTGTTTACGATTCCCCATTATCGGAGATGTGTATATATCAATAAATAATCAAATAAACCTCACTCAGTTTCATGTAATTAACATAAATTATTCAATGTATGGAGTATGCTTTGGGTGTGTGTGAGTGAGAGTGTGTGTGAGTGAGAGTGTGTGTGAGTGAGAGTGTGTGTGAGTGAGAGTGTGTGTGAGTGAGAGTGTGTGTGAGTG
>CM074972.1:12627472-12650565 GCA_037577455.1 Pangasius macronema
TTTTTTTAAATGAAAACCTAAATGAGCACATACCATCCACTCCTGTAAGCTCACACACAGACTCCACATCGCTGGGATTTTTAATATCTCCGTTGGCAATGACTGGGATGCGAAGGCTATCCTTAATGAGCTTGATGGCATCGTAATGCACCGGTTGATGTCTCTCATCAGCCGTCCGCCCGTGAACTGTGATCCATGACACTCCTGCTGCTTCCACCTTCTGACAAAGATCTACGGTCTTCCTCACATCCTTGTGAATTCTGGAATTAAACTGAAAATCTAAGCAAAAAAAATAAATAGATTATCCAATTATATGATTACACTGAACAGAAACGAGTGATAAACACCTGTACCTTATCTTAATGGACACTGCATAATTGGGATTGTCTACTTGGTTCCTGACATGTCTCACCATGTCCTTTATTAACTGCGGTTTGTTAATTAAGCACGCCCCGTAGCCCTCTGCCACGGCCCACCTGCAAGAGCCACATCAACACACAGTCAGAGCAGGTAACGTGACAAAACACTTCAGCATCTTCCAACAAATGCACTCAGACCAGCTTCTCAGCTCCCTCCCACTTTTCCTTCTGCCTTTGGTCATGTATTTTCATTGAAGTATACCTCTGAGGACAGCCGCAGTTCAGGTCCACGCCGTCTGAGAAAGGGGCGACCAAACAGGCAGCAGTTGCAAGTGTCTGAGCATCTTTTGCAGCAAACTGGATGATCAGCGGTCGGTCAGCTGGGTCAGAAGAAGGCAGAAAGGTGAGCCAGAAGGTGCTTAAGAGTGCTGCACTGTGGCCAAAGTGTGAGATCAGACTTACAGCTGCCAGTGGTGAGCTCACTGTCTCTGGCTTTAGCAGAGCGTATGAAATCAGCTGCAACGATCATAGGAGTGAAACACAGGTCGCAGTCATACCTCCGGACCAGGGACCTGAAGCCCAGCCTGTGGACAAAACACGGTCAGTCATGTGGAGAAGCATGCACACAGACGGAGCCACACACAGACGGAGCCGCACAACACACAGCTTCCACTTACTTTGAATAGCGTACCATCGGGGCACAAACTTTCACAACCTTGCCGTTTTCAAATAAGTCCATGATGATGGTGATGATGTTTTCAGACGAAATCTAATGGATTTACAGGAGCATGTAGGAAACTAGAACCACGTTCATGTTACCAAGCGACCAGTGAATCGGATCAAAACTGCGAGTCTGGCTGCGGAGAGAAAACCACGCAAAGGCTCCGACTGGCGCGAATTCTTATTACGTATTTGCGCAAAACGTCAAAACAGCGGTTACATAGGTCCTGTGGATCATGCGCGTGTTCACAGTAAAGTGGTCCGTGTGGTGCGCGTGCTCAGGGGTCCCCCCTGCCCCTATTCCCGCGTCTTTTAGTTCCTACCTCGATTCATTAATCAAACCACAGCAACATCTGGATCAAATAATATATATATATGTATATAGGAAAATATATGGACGTTTTTCCTCCACGACTTGAAACTGAGCTCTGTAGATAATTAGACAGTAATTATCGTTAGAGTTCACAGCAAAGCAGCCACTTAAAAACAGCAGATCCAGAAGAACAATGAGATCACGTGCTTAAACTGAATGAAAAATATTTAAAGTAGTAATCGANATAAATAAATAAATAAATAGTGGAGCAGGTTGTTTTTGCCAACCTCAAAACCTCAAAAAGCTGGACAATGTACTTCTGTATAGTTCAGTCATGTTACACATGCACACTAGAGCAGAAATAGTGTTTAGTAAATTTTATGCTCCAAAGCTAAAATTACAAGGGATTCATATTTTTTAAAACGACGTATTAGTATTTGTGACTTTTATTTTGTTCAGCTTCCATACCAACACGCCAAACGGTCAGTTGGGTTCAGGAAATCCTGCTCGCTGCGCATGCGCACTGCAAATCGGACAGGGGACCGGGAACTATGACGCAGGTCGGGTTTAGCCAGCGGTAATGCACCAATCAGAAGAAGAAGAAGAGACCAACACATCTAATTATTTGCTTTCTGGAAACATTCTTCGGAGTTTCTGAAACAAGGGTACCTTCACTAAAGTTAATTGCTGTCTGTTTGCACAATGTTCAGATGTTACTGAAATTATATTAATATTACTATTTTTATTTGGACAAATGAATAATGTCGCTTGTGTGTCGCAGAAATTATACGTCATTCTTGAGCTGGCAGCAATGGCGACCGGCTGCGAATCAACTAAGAATTCTCTTTTAAGAAATGGTAATTCAGATGTTTTCCACTCTTCAGGACCTGTCGAGTTTACATGTGTGCTGTAGCTGTACATGAGTTGCGCTTTAGGCAGTGGACAGAGTGTGCGACAGGTGCAGTGTGTGTGTGTGTGTGTGTGTGTGTGTGTGTGTGTGTGTGTGTGTGTGTTTAAAGCTTTCTGCCTGGCTGTGCACTGGTGCTGATGTGATGTGGTGTGAATGTGATGCAGAGTGCTACTCGGACTTCCTGAATGAGGAGTTTGATGTGAAGACCTACACAGCTCATGCCATCCATCATGCAGTCATCGCTGAACAGCTGGCCAAGCTGGCAGAGGGCATCAGTCAGCTGGACAAGGAGCTTCACTGCCAGGTGAGTCTGCTCCAGCTCCAGCTCCAGCTCACACTGCTGCCATTTTTAAAAACACTTTAGATGAGAATATCTTGCCAGACATGGGCTGCTCATGTGTGATGCAGGTTGTGGCTAGACATGAAGATCTGCTCGCTCAGGCAACTGGAATTGAGTCTCTTGAAGGTAATATTTATGGGAAAAATGGTTTTTGTCACTCGCCTTCACTTTCCACATCACTTCCCTCACTAATACTACTTTTTTTTTCATCTGCATAACATCACTCAACTCCAACCGATACTTACCTTTAAAGATGCTCTGACTCTAGTCTACGCCTTTATTACTTCCCGTCTCGACTACTGCAATACTATCAGTCTGTACATGACTACTCCTCTATACCAGCCTTCCTACCAAAACTGTTTCTAGCTTACAGGATAGAGCTCTCTCTCTTTCACACTAAACGTTCTGCTCACATTTCACACACTCTGTTCGAGCTGCACTAGTTACCCATCTCCTGCCATATTCAATACCAAACCCTCATGTAACCCCCATTCTGTCCACCTCATGTAAAAAAGCCCTACATGGCTGTGTTGTGGGTGATTTGACTGAACCGTGCCTTCCCTGTACTTGTGTGTTACGGTCATCTGGCTACATGCAGGTTCTTCAGTGTTGTTGTGCCCAAGTTGTGGAATTCGCTTCCACAGAGCCTCTGAGAAATCTCCTCCACTTCATCCCTCAAAACACAGCTCAAAACCCGTCTCTTCACTCAGTGCTCTTCACTCTTCACTCGCAGCTCCCAGCTGGTCCGACTAAAAGAGGGCATGTCGTTCTTCCTTCTAGCTGTATTGCCTTTTAGATATTGTTTCTAGTTAATTATTCTGGTAACTAATCTGAACTGGTTCACATACAGTAGATTAACATTATTAATATGACAGCACCCTTACACACAGACACGTCTCCCGTAGTGCAAGCAAAGTGTCTCTGGCTAATCTTTTTTTTTTGGAAGCTTTTTAAGCCATGTACAAGGGTGAGGTGAAAGACACCTAATGTTTCTCTTGTAGGTGTTCTTGAGATGATGCAGGCACGGATTGCTGCGTTACAGAGCGCTGTAGACAGGTAACTCTCCAGCATCGTGTGCTCACGTCTCAGTGTTTGTGTTTCAATGCTATTATTATAAACGTATCCCTCTCTCTTCTCTCATACCAAGGATAAAGACCAAAATCGTTGATCCCTACAATAAAATTGTGGTTCGGACTTCTCAACTCGCTCGACTGCAGGTATCTCTCTCTCTCTCTCTCTCTCTCTCTCTCTCTTTCTCTCTCTCTCTCTCTCTCCCTCTCTCTCTCTCTCTCTCTCTCTCTCTCTCTCTCTCTCTGTGTCTCGGTAAAGGGAGTGTGTGCATCTGTGTTTCTCTGTAAGCTGATGTAGATCCTCCTCTATTTCTCTCTCTCTATTTTTTTATTCTCCCTCCCTCTCTCTCTCTCCCTCTCTCTCTCTCTCTCTCTTCAGTAAAGTGTGTGTGTGTGTGTGTGTGTGTATGTGTGTATGTGTGTGTGTGTGGCAGGTGGTCAGTAAGCTGGTACAGATCCGTGAGTACATCAGCAGAGCCAGCTCTATGAGGGACGACCTGCTGGAGAAGAACGACGTTCCGGCTAACGTCGAGCGCCTCTCTCACCTCATCACACACCTGAAGGAGCAGGAGAAGTCTTACTTGCGCTTTCTGCAGAAGATGCTGGTTAGTACTACACACACACACACACACACACACACACACACAATTTCCCTCTCTTTCTTTGGCTTTTCTGCTGCATTGTTGTTTTGTTGTGTGTGTGTTTTATGAGACAACCTTTTAACACTGTGATTTACATTACTTGCATGTGTGTGTGTGTGTGTGCACCAAAATCATAAAGCAACAGTATTCTATTTTGTATGTTATTAATAGTGCTGAGCTAATTTTAGTGTAATATTGTTGATGTATTTTTAAAGCTGAGCTGATTAAATTCCGTGTTCGAGAGTCGCTCTTTCTCTGTAAGGAAAGTAAAAGTTTGGGAAGCGTTCAGAGAAACGATACGACAAGCTGTAGTGTGTAATAAAATCCTCACCTCGACCGCTTCTCTCTCTCTCTCTCTCTCTCTCTCTCTCTCTCTCTCTCTCTCTCTCTCTGTGTGTGTCTCTCATTCTTTTTATCTCTCTCTCTCTGTCTCTCTTTCTCTGTATGTGTCTCTCTGTCTCTCTCTGTATCTATCTCGCTCTCTCTTTCTCTGTCTTTCTTTCTGTGTGTCTCTTATTCTGTTTATCTCTCTGTCACTCTCTCTTTCTCATTCTCTCATTCTGTTTCTCTGTTTATTTTTCTTGCTGTCTTCTGCCCTCTCTGTTTTTCTCTCTGTCTTTTTTTGTGTGTATGTCTCTCTCTCTCTCTTATTCTGTTTACCTTCATCTCTCTCTCTCTCTCTCTCTCTCTGTCTTATCACTGTTTCTCTCTTTCTGTTTATCTCTGTCTCTTACTGTCGCTGCCTCTGTTTCTGTCTCTCTCCTCCTCTCCTTCTCTCTCTTTCAGTTTTTCCTCATTGTGTGTTTAAACAGTGCAGTTATTCATGCTGCGCCTCGCTTTGATTGGAGTTCAGTGAGCTTTTATCTGTAATAAGAACAATAGCAGTTAAAGAACGCCCGCGGTTAAAATAGCGTGAGCTTTTAGACGTTAAAACCGTTTCAATTGTTGGCTCAGTTCCTTTGTCTCTTCCTTTTCTTCTGTACTTCAGTTCGGTCTGAGATTCAGTGCTTTGATCTGATTTTTTTTTTGGGGACAAGTCAGTTTGACTCGTGTGCTTTGAGTGTTTTAGATGAAGCTGGTGTGTGTGTGTGTGTGTGTGTGTGTGTGTGTGTAAGGGTTTCTTTCCTGTGTGCTTGATGAATATGGAGGCCTGTATGTAGGACAGTCTCTCTCTCTCTCTCTCTCTCTCTCTCTCTCTCTCTCTCTCTCTCTCTCTCTCGGCTTGATTTTCACCCTCACTCTGCCCTGAGAGAGAGAGAGAGACATCTAGGTCTGGTCAACACAACGATACGATATCGATATCTCGATAAACAAACTTCTCGGAAATGCAGGACAGTTCTCAGAATCGTCTCCTCGTGGACGTGAGGTTATTTCAGTAGCCAGCTAGTTTCTATAAAGCGTAAAAATCACGTGAAAACGCGCTGCCCGTAAGGATTAGCTCTGAGTGACGAGGGAGTCGTCGACATTAAACACCGTAACGAACTCGCTCTGTGTTCCAGGCGAGAGAGAACGAGGAGGAGGAGGAGGACGAAGGTGCCACGGTGGACTCGGCGGTGTGTTCGGGCTCGATGGCCGAGAGCACGTCTCTGAACCTAGAGCCTCGGTCAGAAGCCGCAGACCCCACCGTGAGTACCCACAATGCACCCTGTCCCCTCTCTCGCCTCCTCAGTCTGCGCAGACGTGTGTTTAGTGTCACGATTTTATTACGTTTTTAAAAGCGTATCGATGTTTCGGATCAGCTGCTGTTAATCTGTGGATCTCTGTTCCTGCACCTGTTCCTTTATTTTTTTTGTGCGTATGTGTGTGTGTGTTTCCATCTTTTTTTTTTTTTCTTTCTTTTTTTGCGCTACTCTTCCTCTGCCCTGTAACTCATTTTTCGTCACTCTTCATTTATGCATTCTAATCTTTGCTTCCATCTTTGTTCCTTTGTTAGTGTTACAGGGTCGGAGGTCAGCAGAAGGAGGAGTTGGAGAACCTGCGCAAGCAGCACGACCTCCTGCAGAAGATGCTACAGCAGCAGGAGGAGCTGCGAGAGCTGCAGAACCGACAGGCCGCCCTGCTCACCATGCAGAACCGAGCCGAACACGCCATGGACGACACCGGTTAGACACGCGCGCGCGCGCGCACACACACACACACACACACACACACACACACACAAGCGCTGTTGTCTGTCATGTACATGTTGTCTCACTGTGTGTGTGTGTTTCAGTTGTAACAGAGACCACAGGAAGTGTGTCAGGTGTCAGCATCACTTCAGAACTCAATGATGAACTCAACGACCTCATACGACGCTTCCACAACCAACTGCACGACTCTCAGGTACACACACACACACACACGCACACAGTCACTTAAGTACACCCTGCGGGTCTCTCTCTAAACTCTACGTTCACACAAGCGAGCAACACAGCATTTATTTTCCACATGCGTGTGAAACGGAGCTGCGATTTCAGTGGCGTTTGAATTATCCCTTAATTCTGAGCTAATTAGATACGGTTTGGTGAGACGACGGATCCGAATGATCGGCGTGAGTAATCCTCAGATCGACCCTGTTGTGCTCACAACTTCACTTGTCACCGTGAACGTCTCTGTTTGTGTAAAAATAAATAAATAAATCAATACCAGAAACATTTTATTGTGCCTTCATACAGAGTTCATGCTCCTGATTATAAAACGTACCGGTCAAAATGGAGGTTAAAATGGTCGCTGTTTTGTCTTGCTAGGTTTGACCAATGGTTAATATCCAGTCCACCAAGCTCCGCCCTAATAGCTGGTGATTCACAGTTAAAGAAGGTGTTTAAGCTCTGGCACGTGTAACGATCGTAACCCTGGTGTTTGTTGTTGTTCCTCTTCAGTCTCCGGCGGTGCCTGATAACCGGCGTCAGGCTGAGAGTCTGTCTCTGTCTAGGGAGGTGTCCCGATCTCGCTCTACCCACAGTCCTCGGGGGCAGCAAACCCTTGGCGGCGCTGCTGCTGCTTCTGCTGCTGCTGCTGCTTCTGCCTCCCCTGCTAGTGCCAAGCTCACCAAACTACAGGAGCTCCAGGACAAGAAGCAGACGATGGACAAAATCCTGCAGGAGCTTCATTCCCTCCGAGACCAGACGCTAAACAACAGCTCGTGTACGTAATTCTCTCTATAAGACGTATCGGTAATAATGAGTGCCGCCTTCCTAACTATACAGTGAATTATTTTAGCTAACAAAATCATAGCCGTTTTGTTTGTCCTGTCCTTTTTATAATATTTGTTTGTGTGTGCCCGTGTGTCTTTCCAGGCCGTGGTGCGTCTCAGCGAGCTTCTGAGCGTCCCTCGACGTCGGCACGAGACGGGAACGCTGTGTGTGTAGCGAGACAAGATTCTTCATCTTATGACGATGGAGGAAATCCAGCCGAAAAACTGAGGTGCTGAAAGAACAGCACTATTTATATACATTTATAATGATAGTGTTGGTAATTTGTCTAACGCGCTTTCTCTCTCTCTTTCTCTTTCTCTCTCTCTCTCTCTCTCTCTCTCTCTCTCTCTCTCATTATCTCTCGTCCGCTGCAGGAAGCTGAAGGAGGTGCACAAGCGTCTGAACGAGCTAAGAGAGCTGGTGCAGTACTACGAGCAGACGTCTGACATGATGGTGGACACGGTGAACGTGAACGAGGACGAGGAGGATGAGACGGAAGACGGGTCGCTCTTCGAAGCCATGTTCGATTCGGAACAGGAGAACCGAGAACCCGTCACTAACATCAGGTACCCTTCGTCTCACCGCACTGCTGAGCAGTAAATTACTCCGGGTTACGCACTTACAGTCTTACCCAACGAAATGGTGTGTGTGTGTGTGTCAGAAACCCTGCTCAGCCTCAGTCTACGTCTAACTGGATGGACATGAACACGCTGACGAACGCCTGCAGCAGCTCCAACAACAGAGTCGGCCGGCTGAACTCTCAGTGTGACGTCAACAACCGCGCGGCCGCTAACCTGCGCAGCCTCAACGCCCCCGCAGCCATAGGTCAGCTTCTCATTCACCATCCGTCCGTCCGTCTATCTGTCTGTCTATATCTCTCTTTCTCTGTCTATCTATCGATCTATCTGTCCCTCTATCTGTCTGTCTGTCTGTTATTTTAATGAAAAGCTGTTACTAATTAATAATACGAAATGTTGTTTTGTTGTTGTTGTTATTTTGTACGCAGTCCATGTCCATCCTAACCATCTCCGCTGTGTTCACAGAGTGCCAGTATAACCGAGACGGCTCCTACAGCGGCGCAAAGCACGGGAACGGCGATGAAGACGACGAGGACGATGATGACGATGGCGGCGAGGAGGAAGATGGAGCGAGGCGAGGGAGAAGAGAGAGCTCGGGTTCGGGGTCCAGTCGCCGGAGCAGCATCGCGGAGGACGCGGAGTTCGCTCAGAAAGTCCATCGTCTCCAAACGGCCAAGCAGAAACTGCAGCAGCTGCGCGAGCTCGTCGCCATGGTGCAGGTCCGTCATGGGCTTTGGGCACAGACCGGAGTTAAGAGTAATGATTAAAGGATATTGTTTAAAGTGTGTGTGTGTGTGTGTGTGTGATGTGCAGAGTGATGACACGGACACCACGGCAGCCAATGAGGACGAAGGATTGCAACAGCAACCCAACAACACCAGAGCGACTGCACCTAAAGCCAAGAGAGAACTTGCACTCTCTGACAAGGCCAGGTGTGTGTGTGTGTGTGTGTGTGTGTGTGTGTGTGTGTGTGTGTGTGTGTGTAGTCCTTACAGTGGTCTCGATAGAGAAAAGTACTGATCTTCATCAACGCTCCGCATTATTTACCTACACAATAACATCTGTAAAATATTGAATTCATAATTATTCATCCAGTTTATCAACAAGAGTTTTATTATATCTTAATTCAACAAAATATATTTTCTGTTACATTATATATTTATAAACGTACAAACAAAACAGTAATCACAGTAGCATTTTAAGCTTTAAATCAGAATAAAATTTGGCTCTGAAGACATAGATTAATAGATAAATGTGTGTGTGTGTGTGTGTGTCAGGGAGAAGCTGTATGAGGAGAAACTGAGGCAGCAGCAGCAGGAGCTGAAGCAGCTTCATGAGGAGAGACAGAGACTGATGGAGATCCAGGGCAAAATCCAGGACCTGCAGTGGGCGTGTCCCGATCTACAGGTACTTCTCTCCCTCCTTCTGTCCCTCCTTCTCTCCCTCCTTCTGTCCCTCCTTCACTCACAGCATGTTTTGTTGCCTCCATGATGCGCTCTTGTCTATCATCTCCTGTCGTTCCTGTGCAGTCGTCGGTGTCGAGTGCGGCGAGCGGTGTGATGATGATGAAGAAGCTCCCTGCTGCAGCTTCCACTCCCGCTGTTGCACCGTCCACGTCGGCGAAGAGCAACACCGCCGTGCTCAAGCACACCACCGAGCCTGCGCCCGTCACCATCACCGACAACGAGGTGTCTTTCTGTCCCTGTCTTAACAAGCAAATATGTCTGTTTAGAGACTTCGTTTACTGTTGATGCTCTGGGCGGCCATTTTGATTTGATGTCCCCTGCTGGACTCGGAGCTGATGAGACCGTCCCAAGTTTGCGAGTAGGAATTCCAAGATGTTGAGGGGGTGTTTTTTCTTTGGAAATTCTTCTAGGAATTACACACACACACACACACACACACACACACACACACACACAAGTGTAAAGTGTGGTTGTTGTTTTTTCCTGTACGTCTCTCAGCTGTGGTCAGAGATGCGCAGACACCAGGTCCTGCGTGAGGAACTGAGGCAGAGACGGAAACATCTGGAAAGTCTGATGGCCGAGCAGCAGAGGAGGAGTGACACACACCCTGCACACAGCTTCACCCGGGATGACAGGTACGCGCACACACACACACACACACACACACACACCGCCATGTAGGGGGAAAAAAAGACAGGTACACACTTACTACACACAATGGTTCCATCATTTCAGCCAAGGCGTTTGAATAAAAATGCTGCAGTCAGAAATAACTTTTTCTTGGTTTATAGTCCAAAGAGCGAAAAGTGCAGAATGTAATGCTGCGATTATATTTTTATTAAAATGTAACGTTTTTTTTTTCTCCTCCATATTTCCGTTGTCAGGTTTAGATTTTGTCCCAGTATGATCTGAATTTAATATTTGGTTTCAGTCCTGAGGTAACACTTCTTTTTATTTATTTATTTATTATCGATGTTTGATCTGTAATTTGCGGATGTTTGTCAGGACCATGGCAACGTGGGGTGGCTCCACTCAGTGTCCACTGGGTGAGGATGATGATGATGAAGATTACCCATCTGAGCTTGGCGCTCAAGAAGACGAGGATGAGGAAGAGGAAGAGGGAGCAGAGTCGAGCTCCACTGACGAGCCACACTCGTACTCGAACAGGAAATCCTGCAGCAGCGGCAAGAACAGGGACGGGTGTGTAATACGTATATACGTAAATACGCACTTTAGAAGCTGTTGTGTTTTGTTTGTATTTTGTGTGTTTGATAGCTAATCAGCCTCTCTCTCTCCACGGATAGCGTAAAGGGCTCATCTCCACGCTGCACCAGATCTCGGCCTCGGCCCAATCCCAGAGGGACGAAGAGGCAGGAAAACCTGCGCTGGGCCGCCGACCTGTCAGCCTCCGAGAGTGCCACACACACTCACACACACTGGCACGAGCAGACCACACAGCTGCAGAGACAGCTGGACTTCAGCATGGCCATGTGTCAGATGCTGCTGCAGGACCAGCAGGTACACACACACACACACACACACGATTTGCATTCAGCTGGAAAGATTTTGTGGTTTGGTGTTTATCCTTCTTTAAGATTTTCTCTTTTCCTGTGTGCGTGTGTGTGTGTGTGCGTGTGTGTGTGTGCGTGTGTGTGTGTGCGTGTGTGTGTGTGTGTGCGCGCGCAGACTCTTTCGTGCATGCTGCAGTCCATGTTGACGGCACCGTATAACATGTTGCCGAATAACCTGGGCTCACCTCAGGTGCCACTCATCATGCACCAGCTCAACCAGTGTTACACACAGCTCGCCTGGCAACAGAACAACGTCAACAGGTATACACACACATACACACACACACACACACGCATGCACAAGCCACAGACTAGAGGCACTTCGCACGCACAGGCCACACCTCCTTCAATGGCACGGAAAGGCACAAAGGCCACACCTACTTCAGTGTGACTGATGGCTGCTGATCTGGTGTTTGCAGGTTGAAGCAAACTCTGAATGACCTCCTTCGACAGCAGCAGCAACAGCAGGCGTCGTCAGGGCAACAGCAGCATCAGAACGTAGCGCGGGATTCTGTCTCGCCTTCGCCATTCCTGCCCTTCCCTCCCATCAACACGCTTGGCATGAACAACTTTTCCCCTCTCGCCACTGGTCAGTGACACACACACACACACACACACACACTGTTTCCTTTACTATAAATTTGTCTATTTTTGTCGAGACAAGCGTTAGTGAAGTAGACAATGTCTCCATCTTTATTTTTTCTTTTTTTTTAGGTTTTAATCTCTCTGCCATGTTCCCGTCAGTGGGTTCAGAGATTCAGCAGGCGTCAGGAGCTCAGGCCAGCGCTGATCTGCAGCCCGACCCCAACATGTCCCTAAAAACTGAGTACATGAGCTTCCCGCCTCCGCTGCAGCGGACCCCGCTCAACAACGCTCACGCACGGTACATGGAGTGCTTTTCACACATGGAGTGCTTTTTTCTTACTTACTAACGGAGATTTCCTCTAACCACACGCTTCCTTCTCTCTGTCGCTCTTCTCTCTCAGCTCTCAGGATGATCCTACAAACTCCAGCTGGCTGAACTCGTCCCTGAACAGGTCATGTGACCAGCGAGGCAGTGACCAAGGGCCGCTGGACTCCCATGATTCCTTGAGCAGCATGCCTGACCGTGTCGATCCCTCCACCGTCACCAAGACCTTCAGACCCGGGCGCAAAGCCTCGGCTCAGGCCAGCCTCGCCTCCAGAGACAAAACACCAAAGAACCGGCGCAGGAGGGGCAAGAACCACAACAACACCGGTGAGGGGGCAAATAAAACACTCAAACTCTGTTTCTCAATATCATCAAAGTATACATGTTAAAAATGTTTTGCACTCGCAACGGAATGTTTGTATATATTTTTTTCTTGTTTTTTTCCAATTCAATGACTCTGAAGGTTGTCTCTCCTCCCAGCAGGTTTGGACAGCGACAGCGTGTCGAGTGCCACAGAGCTCGATCATGAGCGCGAAAAGGGGAGAGAGAGAGAACGAGACCGCTCGGCTCAGCCGAGAGCCCGGGATCCGAACCAGAGCCTCTTGGACAAGCTTACCCAGGAGAAACTGGACAGCAAGACCAAAAAGCACAATGACGTCTCCTCAGGTCCGTCTACACACTCCATGGTTTTCTGTTATAGTGCACACCAGAGAATCAGAGCTGACCTAGCTACACTGTCCTGTGTCATTTTGTTATTCATCCAGAGTCCATTTTTTGTTCACCTTGTTCCATTGTGTGATTGTGTGTGTGTGCTTCATGTTTGGTTTTTAATTTGTCTCAGCAGCGTATGCATGGAGAACCCCCTTCCTCTCTAACCAAATCGCATGCACCGAAGCTCCAGGTAAAGCACTAAACCCTGCTTTCTGCTGCCAGCTCATTTCTAACACAGTATGGCACATGACATGCACCTAACATCATTTCCACACACCACAGTTCACATCTTAATACTGTGTAACACCGTGGTGTGATTCGGTGTGATTCAGTGTTATTCAGTTTGAACGTTTTGAGTCTAAGGCCACGCCTCCTTCACTGAGACGGACAGGCTCTGAGGCCACGCCTCCTTCACTGAGACTGACAGGCTCTGAGGCCACGCCTCTTTCACACCTTCATTTATGATAAACCAAATCTAACCTTGGTTTAATTCCTTTGTCAAACTTCTTTCTCCATGGGCAACATTAGATGGTTGATGTTTTGTGTGTGTGTGTGTGTGTGTGTGTGTGTGTGTGTGTGTGTGTGTGTGTATAGACGGCAGCAGTGACTTCTCTCTGTTCGAGGCTCTGAGGGAGACGATCTACTCGGAGGTGGCCACTCTGATCTCACAGAACGAGTCTCGTCCTCACTTCCTCATTGAGCTGTTCCACGAGCTGCAGCTTCTCAACACCGACTACCTTCGCCAGAGGGCGCTCTACTCACTGCAGGTCAGGCCGTGTGTGTGTGTGTGGTTGGGTGTGGGTGTGTGTGTGTGTGTGTGTGTGTGTGTGTGTGTGTGTGTGAGAGAGAGAGAGAGAGAGAAAGAGAGAGAGAGACAGATGTGACTGATGTTTAGAACATTGTCTGAGAAAGTGTGTGTTATTTTAAATGGTGTCTTGATCATTTTGTTCTTTAGGATATTGTAACCAGGCACCTGACTGAGAAGAGCGTCGCCGAGGAGCCGGGGTCGTCGCTAGGGCCGGGGTCACAGTCTGAACTCACTCCTAGCGAGAGTCTCGCCACTACTGACAATGTGAGACACACACACACACACACACACCATTGTGTTTTGACATCAGATCTCTGCGTGGTCAGTAGCCGTGTCTTCTCAGATTCATGCTGATCTTTCTGTTGCTTCAGTCAGACGGTTTTAGTTTATCTCCTGTGTGTGACGTATTTCAGGACGTATCTGAGAAGGAAGTGAGGGTGAAAGTCGGCGCTAGGAAGAAGAGGGCCACGGAGGGAGACTCGGTGGACAGCGAGAGCCTGTTGTCCACCTCCTCGAACCTGGAGCCGTTCGCCAGCGATGACCTGGGTAAGCACGCTGCAGCTCTGACTCACTCCTCACGCTTCAGCCTGCCTGTTTATCATAATTACCGATTAAATCTGATTAAATCTCCAGGGTTTAGTGACAGTAACTACATAAATAACTGCATGCCATGATCACTAATCACTTGGTGTATAAATTAGAAAGCTGCCTTTTATTAACATTTATAAAAACATTTTTTTAAAACATCATCAGGGGTTACTGTAGCTACAAATCAGGGGCGTGTGTGTGTGTGTGTGTGTGTGTGTGTGTGTGTGTGTGAGAGATAGCCGGTGGTTTGGGTTTGCGCTGCTTGGCTTTAACCCTCACCTCACTGTGTCTCACTCGTTCTTCTTCCTGGGTTATGAACTGCAGAGCTTCATTTGCGGCTCCTCGCCTCCTCAGTAAAATGCTTTTTATTTTCTCTCTCTTTTTCTCCTTCTTTCCTTTTTTTTCCACTCCTCATCCTTCTCTTTCTTCTTCTTTCACTCTTTTCTTCCACTGACGTCCTATCACTCTTCTCTTTATTATGCTCTTTCTGTCATTTCTTGCTTTCCATCTTTCTGTCTTTTTTCCTGTTCCTTCTCATCTCTCTCTCTCTCTCTCTCTCTCTCTCTCTCTCTCTCTCTCTCTCTCTCTCTCTCTCTGTCTGTCTGTCTGTCTTTTCTTCTCTTCTCCCTTTCTATCCTTATTCCTTTTCCTGTCTCCTAACCCTTTCAACTTCTCTTCTTTTATTCTCCTTCCCGGTACCCCCCCCCTTTCTCTCTGTCACCATCATTCCCCCTCTCTCTCTTTCCCTCCATCTCTCTCTCTTTCACTGTAGGTAACACAGTGATTCATTTAGATAAAGCTCTGGTGCGAATGCGGGAGTTTGAGCGTATGAAGCTAAAGGCCGGGTTTCCTCCTGCTCCTCCTCCTCCTCCTCCTCCTCCTCCTGCTCCTGCTCCTCCTCCTGCTGCTGCTGCTGCTGCTGTCTCTACAGCGCCCCCTGTCTCTAATCCTGAGCTCTCTGCTGTTACCGCCGCCGCCGCTGCTGCTGCTGCTGCTGGGGATCCAGCGCTTATCCAAGGTACTGTAGCGTTTGTACACTCACCTTCCCCTCTACTGCCCTCATCTCTCACTCACACTCTCACTCACTCACACACTCTCACTCACACTCTCACTCTCTCTCACTCTCACTCACACTCTCACTCACTCACACTCTCACTCTCTCTCTCTCACACTCTCACTCTCACCTCTGAGACTGAGGATATCTGAGGTAAAGAGGATTACCTGGAGTTAGATGGAGTTTTTGTAGCCAGATTATTGTTTTAACAGGTTTTGAAAAGCTGATTTCTTTGTGTGTGTGTGTGTGTGTGTGTAGGTCAGGACATACGTTGCCCTCAGATTGACACACAGCAGTTGGACAGACAGATCAAAGCCATCATGACGGAGGTCATCCCCTTCCTGAAGGTGCGAATTTCATTTAAAACATTCAGGTTTACTGTAATTAGTAGTGAATTGCTCTTAGATAATGAGCACTGAGTGTAACGACATAAATGCTAAATGGTGTGTGTGTGTGTGTGTGTGTGTGTGTGTGTGAGACAGGAGCACATGGGCGAGGTGTGTTCTCCGCAGCTCCTGACGTCGGTGAGGCGCATGGTGCTGATGCTCACTCAGCAAAACGACGACAGCCGAGAGTTCATGCGCTTCTTCCACAAACAGCTCGGGGGTATCCTGCAGGTACACACACACACACACACACACACACACACACACACACACACACACACACACACACACACGCATGTCTTATTAACCTTATGAGGACCATTGAAATATGCAGCTAATTCATTATATGCCACACCCAAATCGAACCCTTACCCCAACTTCAGTAACCAAAAAGAAACCTTTAGGCTCTTTTTGTTTTGAATAAAAGCTGTAGATTTTGTAATGAAAAAAAAGGCAGTTTTCCTCATAGTAACCAGTCAAATGTCCCTACAAGGTCAGATATTCCTGTACTCATACAGTAAAGTCTTAGGCAGCGTTTTTTTTTTTTTTTTTTTAGTACAAACTTTGTTACAGATTTAATTAATTTTATGACTTCTACATTATCAAGTCAATACAAAAACATTTTAGATTTCCAAACATTAGTTTTCCAGCACAAATATAAATGTTACATTAAAAAATGTTTGTAGGTCAGTAAAGAAAGCAGCATCTTACATAAGAGACACTTATCACACAAAAAAACAGAATGAAGGCTGTTGGCTTTTGCTGCAAAAATAAGAAGCGAGTCGACAGTCAAAGTCTCCAGAAGAACTGCGGCTGCTTCTGCAGGATGCTCAGTAACACTTACAGCTCATTTCCTTATAAAACTGCACACACTGCACCTGAGACTACNACCTGAGACTCATTGTTTAGTTGTATGTGCTTTCAGGTCGACGTTCAGCATATAACTGGTTAACTGGAAGTAGTGTGGACACACTAGCAGATTATTCCTTGTCCTCTGACTCTGCATCTTCTCTGCTGGTGTTCGAGAAGAAGAGAGCAGAGAGGCCCGCAGCCTGGCGAGCTGTAGGTGCCAACTTTGGCTCTAAACGCCTCACGAACCCCACCGATGAGACAGACAGTCGAAGTGCAGGTCAGTTGGCACTCACAGAGGTGACAAACATCCTTATGTCAGTAATCAGGAGCTGCTGCTGTTTATATTACACTGAAAGAATTGTACATATATTTATATCCATACAGCTGAACGAGAAAGACGTGCTGATATCCTAAGACTGAAGCGACGGTTCCTGAAGGACAAAGAGAAAGAAAGCATAAAGTTTGCCAAGAGGGAAATCCAGTCACAAAGAACTGAAAGGGTAGAAATCACACACGGTTTATTGGTGGTATTTGTGACTGTACACTGTTTTTTGCTGCAGCTCACATTTCGTTGTTGATCAGGAAAAAAGGGCCAGCCAGAAAATCCAGCGAGAAGCTCAGGTGACCTTGTACCGTAGCTACAGGGTGGGAGACCTGCCTGACATTCAGATCCAGTTCAGCAGTCTTATCGCACCCTTACAGGCCCTCGCGCAGGTCAGAACTTACCTTTAACCAAAATAAAGCTTTCCACTAATTAAATCATTCTCTGTGTGTATCGTACTGATCATTTTTCCTTCTCCGCAGAGAGACTCCACCCTCGCCAAGCAGCTGTTCAGCTCCCTGTTTTCTGGCGTGCTGGTGGAGATGGAGCAATCCAAGCCTTCTAAAGAGAGGGAGGGAATAATGAAAAATTTGCTGCAAGACATGAACAACTTCCTGCACAAAAGCACAACATACTTCCCACCATTTATTGCTTGTGTGCAAGTATGTGGACAGCGATTCCGAAACTATTTCTATCAGGATATTATTCTAGTCTTCACTCTGGTTAAATAAAAAAGTAGCTTATAAATTCAGTATATCAGTGGGATTTGATTGGTTTGATGTCAGTTCCAACAACTGTAGATCAAGAGTAGTTTGAAGAACATTATTCTTTTCATGTAAAAGAGATGTCTGTAAAATCAAGCCACTACCCCTCTAACTTTAATTCAGTTGTAGCATAATGTAGTTTGAATCGTATTAGCATTCTATATATATATTTTTTTTTTGGTCATAATTCAAAACTAATAAACGTATTTGATTTTTGTGCAGGACATGTGTTACCAGCACTCAGCTCTGCTGGATGTGCAGCCTGCCAGTGTCAGTGCTAGCTGTTTGGCCAGTCTGCAGCAGCCCATGGGCATCCTCCTCTTGGAGCAGAGCCTCTTACACTCCGACAGCGTGCCAAACGAACCTCCCTCCAAACGGGCGAGAGGCAAGAAGGAGCAGCCCCCTGACACAGCGTGCTGGATTCATCTAGCCAAGTGAGTTCAGCTGTCAGCCCTAAATCCTCTGCTTTCTTTTTTCTCTTATTACTGTTTTATCTGTCCCTGTCAATACAGCATATTTATTTATTTATGAAGTCTATGCTCAGAAGTGGAATGAATTCCTCTTGTGTGACACCTCTTCAGGTTGTATAGGTCTCTGGGGGATTACGATGTTGTGAGGGGCATCTTTGGTGGAAAGATTGGCACGAAGGCCATCACATGCACTGCACTGCAGAGAGAAGCGAAAGGTGACTACGCTGAGGCGGTAAAACTTTACAATGAGGTAATGCAAATGTCTATTTGGTCACATTCCGTTGTGGCAGATTTCTTAATGTAATAAAACAGTTAGAACGGATAGATACGTATTATCATGTGCAAATCCCAAGACTCTTATTTATAATATCTTCAATATGTTACTGGACATCCTTTCAACACGCTTATTGTTACTTATTTATAATCCCACTAATCGCTATCAACTAGAAGAGGATGGGCTCCCTTTTGAGTCTCGTTCCTTTCCCGGTTTCTTCCTCATATTGCCTCAGGGAGATTTTCCATGCTACTGTCACCTCTGGCTTGCTCATTAGGGACCTAAATCGATTTCTGGATTTCTGAAGCTGCTTTATGACACTATCTATTGGTAAAAGTGCTATACAAACAAATCTGAATTGAACTTTGCTTGTGGTTGAGGTTTGTGCAAAATAGGAGCATATTTCAGTTCAGTAACGTCTGTAGTTCTCAGAACCATATGTGAAGGGTTTTCCCAGGCCACCACACACTTATCTGCAGGTTGATGAAAGCACATTTTCAGCAGTGAGGTTTATCCTGTGTTCTGGTGTGTGTATATATAACAGTCTTGTTTCAGATTTGTTCTCTGTGATACGTTATTGTCGTGTCACGTGTGTGCCTGTCAGTGATCATGGGGCTGTATTTTGTTGGCTCAGGCATTGAACACAGAGGACTGGATGGATGGTGAGCCCACAGACACAGAGAAGGATTTCTGGGAGATAGCAGCTCTAGAGGCCTACAATCACCTGACTGAGTGGAAGTCTGTACAGTACTGTGCTACAGTTAATATAGACAACAGCTCCACCGTTAACCTGGACAGGATGTGGGAAGACCCATTTTATCAGGTGGAAGTTTTTC
Source organism: Pangasius macronema (assembly GCA_037577455.1). NCBI lineage: Eukaryota > Metazoa > Chordata > Actinopteri > Siluriformes > Pangasiidae > Pangasius > Pangasius macronema. The sequence goes on from CM074972.1 coordinate 12,646,589, forward strand.
AGACTATTATCTATGTGCAGGTTAGGGAAAAACCTTCTTAACTAAGTTACATATTTCACTAAGCATTCTGGAGCGGAACAGACCTGCACCCTCATTTATCAGTAAATTAGTTTAATGCAAAATGTGGTATTTATTAAAATGAACATTTTCCAGAGGTGAAGATCAAGCTGCAGGTTGAAAGCTCTGACTCGGGAGAGCTTCACATAGAGTTTTGTTTAATCATGGACCTGTGCTGTTCATAATTTGAATTCATCATAAAATCCATTACTACTTTTTAAATAAGTGTGATTAGTCTTAAGTGCAAACCCCTTTTGATTATGAATCCCATCAGATGTTAGCAGAGTCTTCTCTCTTGGAGGATGTATCATGTCCGAGAGGGAGAGAGAGTGAGAGAGAGTTTTAGGGACCACTCTCATTTCTTAAGTGTAAACTCTGAGTGCTTTATAAGTAGATCGTCCCCACACACACTCCCAAAAGCACTATTAATAAATATGTGCCATCATTTGGGACCCAAGTTGAGAAACACAAATGATGTCCAAGTCCTAGTGCATAGTCCATAGTGTTTTTGGCTCCAGGTACATAAGTCTCTCTTTAACACCGATTTGGTCTATAAAGAGTAGGTTTGTCACAACTTACAATAACAAAGTGTAGCGAGACAACATTTCCCTGTACTGGTGTACAACAGGCCCATGATAAGCCTGTGATTCTACGCAGTTCTGCTGAAGCTATTGATTGCACAATAAAAGTGGCATCAGAAAACACTAATCATAAGGGTTTAAATTTCGTGAACACACACCTGGTTTGTAACCGACAGATTTTTACCTTCATTATTTACAGTTGTGAATAGGACCTGCATTTATATCTCTGAGTAACATTATTTTGTGTGTACAAGAATTTTACATTTTATACGTAAGGATCAACCTGGAACCTTTTCTATGCAATGTAGATCCCTAGGGTCTGTAATACTGTCAGACACACATAAAGCAAAAACATAACACCATTGATCAATGTATGTCCAACAGGAAACCTACCTGCAGTACATGATGCGCAGCATGTTGTTCGTCGACGTCGTCCCCGTCTCCCTGGTCCGAGACGATTCGAAACACCTACGACGGTACTTCCACCTCGTTGCTTTACTGGTAATGGAGACGCACTACAGTCAAGACCTCAGTCTCCTCTACATCCTGCAAGAGGACTACGATCGCGCTAAATACTACGCCAACACCTGCATGCAGGTCTTCATGCAGGTCAGTTTTGGGATTGGAGAAGAATAAAAGAATTTGGGGGAGCGATGAGCTTTGAGTCTCAAGTGTAGGTTGTCACAAGTACACACATGAAACCTCACTCACTGGTCTCCAGAGTTAAAATGAAGAATTATTGAGCTTCAGCCTCTATTAAGTGTTTTGATACTAATATTGAAATTGTCTCCCCCGTATCTTAGAAATCCATATCCATTTCTCTTGAACCACTTAGCTGCACCCAATTAGCTCAAAATCTAAGTGGGCGCAGCTAAGTGGTTCAAGAGAAATGGATAAGGATTTCTAAGATATGGAAACAGTGGGAAAGAATGTTCATCATACAACTTACGGTTCACAAGATGTAGGCCAGAATGTAAACCATTGCTCTATGGTGCCAGCTTCAGTCCGAGAAGACCCATCTTGCTTGCCTGAGTAGTGGGAGGGAGTATTAACTATTGACCAGCTGTTTCCACAGCTTACAGTTTGATTTGCATGATTTGTTTTAGTGCAAAATAGTATAAGAAGAAGAAGAAGGAAAAACAGCTGGGGGTTCGGCATCTTCAGTGCTTGGCCCCGTCATTAATTGGGTTGAATAGACAAATTTAGAAAAAATTAATGAGGAAAATTCACCCATAAAAATGACACATGCTTGAGTGTGTGATAGTTAACACTATTGTGTTGTACAGAACTACTCCAGTGTTGATCCTCTGCTGAACCGCAGTCGTCTGACCATGCTCCAGTCAGTCCAAGCCCTCACCGAGATTCAGGACTTCCTACATTACATCACAGGAGAGGGTGAGCTGCCTAATCTCCTTAAGAACACTTATTAAAACCATAGTCAGATGTGTTGGTATTTAAGATTGATTTGTATAGCTATTGCTTACATATATATGATAGCTCCTATAACCTTGTTCTCTTCTGTACCAGTCTCAGTGGGTTCTTTGAAAAGTCTGATCAAGAGGTGGACCAGTCGCTACCCTGATGCTAAGATTGACCCCATGAACGTGTGGGATGACATCATTACATCCCGGTTAGTCATTTGAGCTTTGCATATTTTGTACCAGGACTGTAGATTTATCTTAATAATTTATCAGGTCTGGGCAAAGTTAACGAAATCTGCAGTTTACGTAACAACCTTGCTTTCATACAGGGGTTTGTGCGTGTAATCTCTCATATGTATCATCTCATGTCCCAGGTGTTTCTTCCTGGATAAGATCTGGGAGAAGCTGTACTCATCTCCTGCTCACAGTATGGAGGTGGATGGAGCTGAGCAGGACAGCACAGCAGAAGAGTTAGGGGAACTAGTGAAGGACTGCAAGTTTAATATGAAACTGAAGATGGCAGATAGTGCCTGGAAACAGGTACTTCATAACTGTGTAATCTTTCAGCACATTAGCAAAGCCTTGCTAGCTTATTTATACCTGACGCACCTGGTGTCAATGTGACACTGTAGGGAATTTTCCTGGTTTACATTATGGCCTGCACAACATAATCACTTTATATGTGCATGTTTTCATCTATATGTAGTAAATTTAAAAAATAACTAAATAGAGAAGCCTAAAACTATATTTCCATCAAAACGGATCATGTGTGCCATTATTATTAGAATTATTGATTTTTATGAAACTTTACTGATATTTTGCTTATTTTTTTGCATGATTATCATACCAGAACAACTTCTCCGTTGCGACCAAGCTGTTGAAAGAGCTTCATAGGGAGGCGAAGGCTGAGAGAGGTCGGCTACAGCGCTGGGTGCACAGCTTCAGCCGTTTCAGCCAGCGGAGGAGCCAGACCCAGGAGCCCACTGAGCAGATTAGCTCCCTGCTCAAGACTGTCCCACTGCTTGGTAGAAACTGTTCTACCCTAATCAGTCTTTCACAACTGCAGTTGCTTTTACAGTCCAGAAATGTGTTTAACATAGTGAAAGTCAAAGCCAGCTCTTAATTCTGATTTATGTGTTTGTATTGTGTAGAGGAGTTTGAGAAGCAGAGTGAAGGCTTCACTGGAAAGGTGTTCAGAGACCAAAGGATCCTGCTGGGCACCACCTTTGACCTTTTGGCTAGTGCTGTGCACCGCAGTCCCTCAGGCCTGGAGGCCCTTGGAGGAGAGAAAGCACAGAGAGTTGTAGAACTTTCCAGGGCGTCTTCCAGTGACCGGGTAACTTTTGGTGTTATGTTTAGCTCAACTTATTTAAAATGTGAATATCCTTGCATTTGAATTTTTTCCAGACATGAATAGATCGATACATTCACGTGCAGAAATTTGTGCACAGGGGCATTGTCATGCTGGAACAGGTTTGGGCCTCTTAGTTCCAGTGAAAGGAAATTGTAATGCTACAGCATACATATCTTATACAATTGTGTCATTCCAACTTTGTGGCATCAGTTTGGGGAAGACCCACATATGGGTGTGATGGTCAGGTGTCTACATACTTTAGGCCATATAGTGAATATAATAACGAGCACATTAATATAAACCCTATACCCCTGCCCATTCTCTATGATCCTTCTCAGCTGCTCTACTCACTGTTCCAGCTTTTACACTCAGCACAATGGGTGCCAGAACTTTCAGCTGCTCTACACCCGAACTCTGGAACTCACTTCCACTGCATATTCATCATTTGGACTTTTCACAGTTCAGATCCCAGATTCATGCACATTTGTTTCTTCTTCTTCTTTCGGCTTTTCCCTTCAGGGGTCACCACAGCGAATCATCACTCTCCACCTATCCCTATCTTCT
>CM074972.1:12687565-12702565 GCA_037577455.1 Pangasius macronema
TATGCTGTAGCGATCTGTGGATTGCCTTTATTTATATAAACACTTTGTAATGGCCTACTGTGTTTTTGTTGTTTTCAGTTGAGGGACCCTAACCCTAATATTATTTTGTGATTTTGTACCTTTTGAAAAAATTCACTGGGACAGTTACAGCCTTGATCTCTAATTACAGGTACACACATAAAAGTACACACGTGTAGGTGGTCCAAACAGCACGACATCTAGTGCCTTGAGCTTCAGCTTGTGTTTGTGCTGCTGGTCCTGGATCTTCAGGTAGGTGCTCATGAATGATGGCTCATTGGATGCAATCCTAGAGAAAAATCACAATTTCCACAAGCAAAAGTCATACAATTATCCAGTTAATAATACAACCCATCAATTCAATTCAGTTTTATTTGTATAGCGCTTTTAACAGTGGACATTGTCACAAATGGATTCACAAAAAATATATTGTAAATATGTGAATTTATCAATTATTTAAATCATCAGCCATGTTGCTACATTAGTGTTGCACAGAAGCTCTCAGAAGAACCCTCGAGGAACCCCCTTTTTTCTACAAGTGTATGATAATTACAGGCGTAAAGCAGGCCTCTGATTGGGTGCTCTCACCTGGGCAGTGTGTTTCCGTTGACGCGTAACTCTTTAAAGCTCTTCTCGTATTGCGGCAACTCCACAAACTCTCGCAGCCAGCTCAGCACATCCTCCTGCGTCCAGTTATGAACTGTGAGAGCAAGAAAAACACACATAATATTCAATGTCCACTAGCTTAAATATCATGGATTGCTGCAAACACACACACACCTTCTGAGGACTTCCAGCCTCTCCAGAGCTCCTCCACGGTGATGTGCTGGTCCTCTCTGTGAAGTTTACTGTGTTTATTCGTCTGCTGCTGCTGCTGCATGTCTTCAATAATGAACTACAGGCATATGGCACACACACACACACACACACACACACACACACACAAACACAAACACACAAACAACACCACCACCAGGACGTTAGATATATCATGTAAGGTTAGACATCTGTACATAAAAACACACATAGCCACACATTGCTACATGCTCATCCATGGTTCTCAAATTTTTTTTTAGTCTAAGGGCCCCTTTGTGGATAGCGTCACTGCTGTCATCCTCCAAACAAACACACACACACACACACACACACACACACACTGACCAACATATGAGACATGATTCTTATAACTTCTTGTCATTCTTTTCTAGATTTAACTAAATAAATAAACTTAATAAATTAAATTTAAAAAAATTATAACAAAAGAGAGATACAACTTTGGATAAATGAATGGTGTGTGTGTGTGTGTGTGTGTGTGTGTGTGTGTGTGTGTGTATATACAGTCTTGGAATGTGTTCTGTGTTGTAATGGGAGACTCCATGAGACTCCATCTTAGGCACGTCCTTCATCTGCCCTGGACACCCGATACACACACACACACACACACACACACACATACACACACACACACACAGTCTCCACACTGACCTACATCTACAATCTTAACCTGCTCCCTAAATCCACTACCTCCTAATGGTTGTTACAAGTAGAACCCTTCCTAGAAGCCACAGAAGCAGGACCGTTTACTAAACGTTAAATCCTGACAGGTTCTAGTTCTTAAAATAATGAGCAATAATTAGCAGTTTGTACTGCACACTTACCCAGTTAATACACACACAGAAGAGTTCTTTAAGAAACTATCAAATAAAAAATTGGATTACATAATTAGCTATGTTAGTAAACATTACACCACTGCGCTTGTTGAGTTCTGGACTCTGATTGGTCAGAAGGTGTTGATTAATTGTCTGTAACAGCGGCTCTGACAGTAGCGCAGGTTTATATTAATGCGCTCGTTCGAATACGTTATCGTTTCTATAGTAACAGCGCATTCACAGGGTTTCTCAGTAACATGACAAGCTGCGTTCTTTTGTTTTTTGTCTTATTAACTTTAAAGAGAGGCTGGTGAGCAAACGATTGTTTATAGCTGCTGTAACGTAAGTGGCAACAGGAACTAACTTGTTTCCAACATTAAATGTAACTATAAATGAATTTTAAAAAAATAATGTGTCATTTTGTAATTGTAATTTTTTAGCAAGTTAAGAATTACACATGGCCGCTGTATAACTTTTTTCCAGTATCTCTCTCTCTCTCTCTCTCTCTCTCTCTCTCTCTCTCTCTCTGGTGTTTACCTCCACACTCTCCTCCACTTCGATCCCTCCATCCTGATCGTCGTCCATCTCCTGGTGGATGTGACGCAGCGCCTCCAGACTGTAACGATCCGCCTCCGTCACACACGGAGGACTCACCTGCTGACACACATCTGGGGTCAGAGGTTACAGATGAGGGTCAATAAGCAGCAACGGTCATTAGCATATTAGCATAAGTGATAAACACTTTATCCTGGTCAGGGTTTCAATGGCTCCGGAGTCTGTCCCGGGAACGCTGGGCATGAGGCAGGAATACATGGCAGGGCAATGCTTCCCCACCATATCACCTGAGAAGTTTACTCCCTAAACCAGGTGAATTTAAGACACGCCCAAAAATCACCATCCTCTGAATCTCGAGCTCTACAGCAGCCACATTCAGCCTGCGTCTTAAATCGCTACGCCCTAATTTACGATTTCTAATCATCCATCGTTCAAATCATTCTACAGATAGACAGAATCAGTAGGCTATAAATGAAATGTTATTGATTTTTTTTTTTTTACTTTCACCGTTTCTTTAAAACTAGCAGCGCTCACCTGTGATGGTTTGAGTCTCCTTCTGTGCAGGTTCAGGAGTGCTAAAGCTAAAGCTCAAACCACAGCTGATTAGCAGCACTGCAACAGGAAGTCCGAGCATCATCATCAATTCTTCAGCCACGGATCACCAGACCAACGGATCACCAGACCAACGGATCACCAGATCAACGGATCAACNGATCAACGGATCAGCTGTCAGTCCAGCACACAGCCTCCAGAGCTGCTCCAGAGGTTTCTGTCTTTCTTTCTGTTTATATCTGCAAGCTCCTGAGAAGTTCAACAACCATGAAACCAAATTTAACTTTATAGTTGCTTTTTATAATCTACTCCAGTCCGCGAGACGCGCTTTATTCTTATTTATGTATTTATTTGTGTATTTGTCACCTTGCAGTAGCAGACAGACCGTTATCCTGAACGCCTCAGTAGAAGCCGCAGACTTTTCCGCAGCAGCTGTTGTGTAATATTCAGTAAAAATAGAAGGTCTCGAGCGGTTCTCACACGGCGCGAGCATAAATCACGTCACATGACATATGACTTTTCTATAATATTGTTTATATATATTTATATCGCTGTATCTAAAGATAACTTTGTTGTTGTTTAGTTTGAATAACTGTTATAAACTTTCAGTGGAAAGGCGCGAGCGTAAAGAACAACAGAAAGAATAATAATAAAGGAAGAAAAAAAAGCGACTCCAAGAGCAGATTTATAAGAGATGTCTGGATTTCGGCACTGATCCTCACACAGGCAGAAAGTTCACATGTAGCTCACAGCTCAGGGGATTAAACCATTTCCGTGTAGAAGGCTGTTATTCCTTCACTCCGCGCGCGCGTCCGGTGAAAGATGTTCAGAGTAAAAGTTGCCCGTGTGACGGACCGGAGCTGCTTTCTCGGTGTGTTTGCTGTAAATGCGGCTGTAAATCCACCACACGCGTCTCCTCAGCTTCTCTGGTTACCGCTGACGCGCTCTGGTCCTCGGGGACGCGCTCTGATCACCAACTCTGATTCAGATTCCAGGTGTTGGGAATCAATAGAGTCGATTCCACACAATAATTCTATAGAGTCAGGAAATTCTGCTTTTGTTCATTTCACACTACTGTGATGAACAACGGAAGTCTTCCTTTAAGAACCAAACACACACACACATACATACACACACACCCACACACACACTTGCTTGAATATACTGAACACAGAAACACAGCCGTAACCCTACACTCCCTAAAGGTTCTTTGGTTGTCCCTCTAGTGGAACATTTTCTAAACTTTAGAGTGTTTCTCCATCAGTTTATAAAAGTTATAAAAATAGAACTGTTTTAGGAACCTAAGAACTTTTCATTTTCAACCGAACCCCTGAAGAAAGCTTAGAACCCCCCCCCCCCCTTTTTTTTGGCAAAGGTTCTACGGTTGAGGCTCTGGAGGAACACCTAAAGATATGATGGAGAACCCTGTACAACAGAATGTTTATCTTAGTGTTCCTTATTACAACCCTTCTATAAGAATTTAGAAAACAGCACTTTGTGTATACTCATAAAGACTCGGAGAACCCTTTTAAGGAAAGAACACTTAATTATCCACTGAACCCTTAAAGAACCCCTGAGGAAAACCATATACACACACTTTCCAGACATTGTACTCTCCTTATAAACAATTCCAATCCCCACAGGTACAGAAATACAAGTATTTCATGGTATACACACACACACACACACACACACACTTTCTTCCTAGACTCAGGATTAAATTTAGAACCCTATCGTATTAACCAAGTCCAAGATTCATGTTTGTAGAGGAGCAGATACACTGGTTCNGTGTGTGTGTGTATAGAGAGCGCGGTCATTAACCTTTGACCCTATGAGCATGCACAACTGACAGGTGTCTGTCATCAGTGTCACATTTCTAAATCTCTTTCATGTTTAGCCGAGCACCGAGTGAGCTGCTCGAAGTGCACTCAGAGTGTGCAAGTGAATGACACTTGATATGACATCAGCACCAGCTGACACTGAAGCTCCGCCCACCTCAGCAACAGATCAGCATGAAGAACTGTGTTCACATGGGTGGCAGTTTAGTGGATGTGTCCTATACTGAGTAATTGCTGGTTTCCATGGTTTCCATTTACTCTACAAATCCAGCCAGAAGTGAAAAAGAACTGCATTAGTCTCTCTCTCTCTGTTGCTTCTCACTGGCATAAAATTAAACTCTGTTTGCCCCGCCCACTTACCTGTTTGCTCCGCCTCCTGGTGCTGTAGATGGCCAGTTCTGATTAAAAACGACGTTCAGATTGAAAATCATTGCCCTTTCGAAATATGCTAGAAGTATTCCCTAGTGTTCTTATTAGAACGGCGGCCATTTTAAGGCTGTGTCCCAAATACAAACACAGAACGAGTGTTACATTTCCCTCAGAACCCTCACTGATAAGGAAATGCACTGGTGTGGAGATTCACCTAGAACTTTCAAAGCCTCCCTTCAAACAGACTTCAGTAATTTCAGAAAATGACATGAGAGGTTGCTCCCAGGTGGAAAGTGGGACTTACAGTTTACACAGTAACAGAAATGAGGTGAGTGTGTTAGAGCAGTGTGAAGGACATGACGTTCTCCAGGATCAGGGTTAGGAACCCGCATGCTAGACTGCTAGAGTTTAGGGCAGAACCTTAAAACGGCTGTTCTAGTGAGAACAATAACTACACAACGGTAACATCAGGTCAGAACGCACTGAACTGAAATCCAGAACATTCCCAAAAAAGTTAGTGATGTTTACTGATTTATTTCTAGCTAACTAGCGTGCTTATTATCCATCTAAATACAGTAACAGTCAGAGAAAAGAAACTCAAACACAATCAATCTGTTAAGTATTTTATTGCTCCACTGACGTCGACTCGATCCCTCGTCATCTAGTGAACTTCACTCGAGAGGATAAAGCGATAGAACCACCCCTAAAGTGGCAGCATGATTTTGAGAAATGGAACACAGCCTGGGTTTACGCTGATAATGACGTGTATTGCTTCCATTACAGTATTTCAGTGAGGCTACAGATGCACTGGCCCTTCAGAGCGATAGCACTCATAACGTCCCGAGTGGAAAGAGCACAAACAATCCAGACTCTCGGCTTATAGCACACACCCAAAAAAATTTTTAAAATTACCGTTTACGAGTGATCCGAGATGTTTGACACGTGTGAGCTCAAATCTAAGTGGCAAGGTTTTGGCAAAGGATGTTTAACGCATTTCATCAGAGAACTGTTTCGCTTATCTTTGATCGTTAAGGCAAGTACAGCGGCACAAGTGAAAAAGAATTAGCTCATTAAATGAGAAAACGACACAAATCAGCATGACCTTGAAAAGGTTCATCAGTCTGCTTTAACCTAAATGAAGTCGATCAGCCAAGACGTTCGGTGTGTTTGCTTCCTGGAGCTACGCAGATAAACTAGCTAACAAAAGAACAGGTAAATCTCCGCCTCTGACCACGCCCCGTTCTTTAGACTGGTGTGATGATACGGTTTAGGATGCAGTGGGAATTTCGGTCATCTATAAACATGGTCTGAACTTCACAGGAAGCTGGAAAGTTACAGAGGCTGCCATTCTGAAAGCACTTCAAGATGCCGCTTAGGGTCTGCCTCCTAGAATTTGATGACGTAACTGTAGACCGTTTGAACTTAAATGTGTAGAAAAGGCTGATGATATTCAGAAATTTGTTTGTGGAAAAAGAAAACCATCATGGAGCTTAATGACGACACTTGAAATGACTATTGCAACATTTGTTCGTGGACGGAAAGACTTCGCGTGAGACGGAGTTGCTTTACTTGTTAGCAACACTAAAACGCAAACTTGTTGCTAATCGACTGTTTGATCCTTTGCCATGTTATTTTCTTTCATACAAAAGGGTTTGAGAGAATATCTGCGGAAGACTATCGCTGCATTCCAGTACAGTTTTAAACACACCCCTGTTGAGCGGATTAGCTAAATTGATAATTAGCTAGCTGAGTAAAGTTGTACAAGAGGAGCTGGAGGAATAAAACGTTAGCTGTGGAATGTTTTGTTGCCCGTTTAAACTTCATAGGTTCCATCATGAGAACTTTTGGCCAAGCTGCTTCTAAAGTTCTTAAATTTCATCTATAAAGACCCATCATGGCTGGAGGCTCTCATTCCAACCAAGCACCAGCCATAGCAGATGAAAGAAAGAAAGAATTCAAAGAAGAAAAATATGGAACCATGCCACCATATTTGTGGATAGTTCCCCAGGAGCCCATCTGGAGAAGTGGCTAGGGGGACAAGGGCATGTCAAGAACGCTACTGGAGCACAGCCTGGAGAAAATAACACTGAAAAAGTCGTGACCTTCAAAAACGTTGACCTCTAGGTTTGAAACGAGTTCGAGAGCGGTGATGAGATGGGGGTTAGATTTCTCATAGGCACAAAGGGTTCGTTAGAGCTGCCACAAAAATGATCTTTCATGACGGAGGAGAAAAAATAAACAGGAACAGAGCAAGATATCAACAAAGTGCACAGATTCTGGACACACTTTTCAGTTCGTAGGTGATAAGATCCCTCACTCACAGGGTGTTACCGTCCTACACATGACCACACACACACACACACACACCAAATCGAACTGTCCTGGAAACAAAAACAAAACATGAAGAGCACACTGTTTCACAAGAAAATGCCCTTTCTTACAAAAAGCAAGGTGTATGTAGCTGGGCTGAAAACAGACAAACAAAAAGAAGCACAAAGACTAAGGGGAAAAAAACAAACGAAAAAAGAGCAGTAGGCACATTAACACTCGATTTGAACCGAGTCTTTAGCTCAGTTTTCCAGTCGTGTTCACACAAACCTGTTCATACAGGCAGAGATTCAACTGAACTCTACTTCTAGGGTGGATAAATTCCGCAACGGTACACAAACGACAGACGAAATGATGCTCTTGTAGGAAATTCACATCTTTCCCCCCAAGTTTCAAAGCCTTAAAGTACTAACGCTTCACTCGGACACGACACTGTGTTTTTCTGCTCCTGAAAACGACTGGGTTAAAGTTTCAGGATCAACTTGCTTCACACTTCAGAGCTCTGAGCTGGAAGTTCTGTAAGTTCTGTTCCTGTTTCGGAGTTTCCACGTTCAATCTACAGCTGTTTTTTCAGTTCCTGGTTCTGGACCAAATAAGCATTTTGCTGAGTTCTGAACTCAAAACGTTTCCGTGTCTGAATTTTGGACCATGTTCCAGCTTCCGGACTCGACATATTTCACGAGACTGGACTCCCCTGGCTCGTGTTGTTCTATCCTGGAACCGAACTATTTTACGTCACTGAGTTCTGGAACAAATCTGGTTTACAGTTATAAAAATCTGAACTGCACTTTTCCAGAAGTCTGAACATAAATCAGCTCCAAAACCCAGTTTTACATCTCCAGGTTTCCTGGCCCAGGCTGGTTCAGCATCTCAGTTTTCAATCTGTTTTGTGTATTCAGAGTCGCAGACTTCTGGACTCAACCTGCGTTGTGTTTCTGGATTCTGAACCACAAACTGTTTTACAGTTACAATAATCTGAACTGTACCTGTTTCACCTTTCTGAGTTTGGAAATTAATGCCTTTGTTTTGGGTTACAGGGTTCTGGACTTCTTTGTGTTTTCTATGTTCTGGACTCAGCCTGCTTTGTGTTTTCTATGTTCTGGACTGAGCTTGCTTTGTGTTTTCTATGTTCTGGACTGAGCTTGCTTTGCACTGCTGAGTTCCGGCCCAAATCTGTTTTACAAAATCTGAACTGCGTCTGTTTCACCCCTTTCTTTAATTTTAACTTTTTAATTCGAACCTAATCCATTTGTTAATTCCAAAATCCAGACTCCACTTCTTTGCCGTGTCGTGTCGTTGATGCGTCCTGTTCTGTGTTCATGTGTTCTGGTCTCAACCTGTTTCACATGGATGGACCAAATCTATTTTGCACTTCCCCCAATCCTGGACTCGACCTGTTTGGCGTTAACAAGTTTTTGGGCTTGAAATGTTTGAACCTAATCCAAAATCCAGACTCAACTTGTGTTGCGTTTCCGAGTTCTGGACTCGAGCAGTTTTGCTTTCATGAGCTCCAGATAATTAGCGTGTGAGATGACTGTGGAAACGGCGCGTACAAACCAGAGTCAAACCACCATTTTCCGAGAATAAACTGAGGAGAGAGAGAGAGAGAGAGAGAGAGAGAGAGAATTGAATCGGTACTTTTACAACTTACTGGAAGCAAAATTTCACCCTCCTTGGTGTTAAAGATATCAGGGTAAAGCCTCCATACTGCATGATGGAAGCTCTGATACTATCACGCACTCATTTGTAATGATTTAATCGGAGCCGGGTTTACTCGAAGCATCACGGGGATGATCAGGATCGCTAGCGTGAGCCTCTGAAGCGATGATCTCTACTTCCTGCTCCTGAGATCGAGAGGTCTAAGTGCATTACTCCAGCTGTTGTGAGTGGGAAGGTGATTTTTTTTGCCAATAAATAGGGGCAAAAACGACTGGGGCAGTTTGTAATTGCTCAGACGATCACTCAATGGCAGGATGAGTCAGTTAAAGCTTTCGTGTGTTTTTAAAAAAAAAAAAAAAACGAGTGTAAAGCCACCTTCTCCCAAATCACACGCACAATATTACACTTCAGTTTAGGAAACAAAAAACAGGGCAAATATACATGATGTAAAAACAGTATTACAAAAGAAAAAAATGTAAAAACGCTGGTACAAGTCCAGAAAATTTAAGGCAGTCGCCAAAGAGGATTAAAAGGCAGCTATGACGAAGAGCTCAGGCGATTAAAACGCGTGAACCTTTTCTTTTTTGCTTTTTTTTTTGTTTTTTGTTTTTTTTATACTTCCGAGCACAAATGCTCATGAGAAATATACAAAACTATTTGGTAACAAAAGGTTACTAAATGTTATAAAACCGAGAAAAAAAAAGGTGAAAAATGTACCTTAGCTAAAGCTTATAAAATTATACATCAATAAAAAATAATAATAATATTCCTTGGTCCTTGAAAACTATATTACTATGTGATAACTTTTTTGTCTTCCACGTCGACGCATCGGAGCCCTTCTGACGGAGAATTTTCTTCACCTGTGTTTTCACGGTTTGGCAAAGCCATGATTAGTTTCGTTTTATTTCCGTGAAAGAAAGAAAAAAAATGGAGGAAAGAGCCGGTCTTGAGTTTGATTTTTCTCTCAGGGTTTCATCCATTCCGCAACATCGTTGTCCTTTTTTTGGAGAATCTGAAAGTTGGCGTTTTAATTTTGCCCTTCAGCACCACACACACTCTCTCTCACACACACACACACACACACACACAGGTTAGGACACGGACATGGCTGAGGAGGAAGAGGATGATGAAGAAACGCCGCCGGTTGTTGTGAATCCAGCCTGACTGTCGATCCTCGACTGCAGCATAAGGCTCGATGAAGATGATGAAGACAAAGAGGAGGATGAGGAGGATGATGAGGGCGAGGAGGCGGAGCCTGAGCGCAGGATGGCCCCTGCGGCACTGCAGTGTGGGCGTGGCCCTGGCTCAGGTGTGTAGGTGAAGGTGAGTGCCGTGGAGTAGATGATGCCGTCGTTGCGCACCAGAGTGACGGGAACCTGGACGGGTTGCCGGACCCAGCGCCATCCCTCACGGAACGCCGAGATATCGGGAACCACGCAGAGAACGCTCTCGCCGCACCTACTCTCTCACACACACACACACACCATGTAAACCTCCAACGCACACAAACAGTGTGTTCACCACATATGCTCACCACACAGCGTACATCTCCGTGTGATCGGCTCACCTGTACATGGTGTCCGCCTCCACGTCACCGAACCACACTCTGAGGTTTGGAGTGAAGTTCTGTCCAGTCAGCTCCAGCATGGCCACATCACCCCCTCCGTTTAGCTACACACACATTGACACACACACACACGTTCAACTCTAAAATCTCTCATGCAAAGCAGGACATTTTAATTGATTTACAATTTACAAATGGAATTAATTTACATTTTAATCCAACTCTGATACACACTTATACAGACAAAATAAACGGGGTGATGTATTTATGGTCTCACACACTTTTAATGATGCGCTTTATCTCGTGCTTCTTCATAACAACTATTAAAAACCTTTTTTTTCAAAACAGGATAATAAACTGATCAGCTGTTTCCGTTTAATGAGAACGATGGACTGATGAGTTTTTATTATATTCGAATTAATGTGTGTGTGTGTGTGTTACCTGTAAACTCTCAACCACAGGTACAGGTGTGACGGGGTGTGTGACAGGGCCCATGCCCTCGTAGAACGTGTACTCGGCTTTATCTGTGCTGATGATCGTCCACGACGCGCCGTCGTTAATCATCTCTTTGTTCGTCTCTTTGGGACATGGCGTCGCCTGGAATCATTCAAATTACAGTGAAAGGGGCGTGGCCTGTGTACCAGTCAGTGTCAGTAATCAGCACACAGCTACGGTAATACAAGTGTGTGTGTGTGTGTGTGTGTGTGTGTGTGTGTGTGTGAGAGAGAGAGAGAGAGACTCACCTGGAACTGGATGATGCGTTCCTGAGAGAGACACAGGTACATGCGCTCCGTGTCTTTCAGGTAAAACGCACACTTGTGAAGCTGAGATACAGGATCATCTGCATCCATCAGCGCCGTCTGCTTATCCACCTTACGGATTATCTACACACACACACACACACACACACACACACACACACACACACACACACAATTTGATAAACAATACCAACGTTTTAGTTGCCATGATCAATGTTCCAAAAAAAATTATGATTTTTAGTAACGTGTGTACATGTGTGTGTGTGTGTGTGTGTGTGTGTGTGAGACTCACCAGACGCGGTAAAGCCATGCCAGTGACGGAACACACCAGTTTAACGGTCTGACCGTAGTGGATGTACCCGTCTCTCACTGTAAACTCCTCCCCCTCCGACTCATCATCATCCACTGCAGAGTGAGAGGAAAAAAACAGAAAGAGAAAAATCAAATACTGGACAATAACAAACAGCAACAAATAAGTAAGTGTTTGAGAAGTGTGTGTGTGTGTGTGTGACTGTGACTCACACAGGTGGATGTAAAAGGCCCCCCACTGCTGAGAGCTGGCGTGGAAGTTTCCTCCCTCAACATGGAGGTATCGAGTGCTGACTGTCTGAGAGCGTAACCGATTAAACAGAGCCACTTTAGTGCCCGACGCTATACACACTGGGGGAGGGAGAGAGAGAGAGAGAGAGAGAGAGAGTTAAATTTTCTCCACACCAAATAGAAACTGAACTCGATAAAGGCGAGAAGCAGCAAACCTTTACTGTACTAACACACACTGGCTCTGAACGAACAGAAAAAAAAGGAACTCACGGTCTGCGTTCTTCAGAGACTGTTTCTTCTTGGAAGGCTTGGAAATGACTTTGATGCGTTTGCTGAGGAAGACACCGATTTCTGCGCTGTTCCCGTAGAACATCTTCACCGACAGCATGAAGTGCTTCCTCTTGTCTGAGTCGGATATGTACAACGTTTTGGCTGTGCAGAAGTTCTGCAGGGGGACGGGGAGAGACACAGAGAGAGAGAGAGAGAGAGAGAGAGAGAGGGGAGGAGAGAAGGTAAGGGGAACAAAGACAAAGTTCAACAATTTGATTATATTTGCATTGTGTCTCTTCCCGTGTTGAGAGTGTGTGTGTGTGTGTGTGTGTGTGTGTGTGTTGCACCACCTTGCCCTCCAAGTTGAGCTGCTGCATTTCTTGCTCGCTGTTTCCGATGCCGATAAAAGCGCAGGGTTGTGCCTCCTGCTCGGAGCAGCCCTCTCTCTCCATCTGCTCCTTCTTCTTCTTCCAGCCACAGCCCATCAGGTACACACACGGCGGCGGGCAGAAGAACCTCAACACACACCACGAAACGTTACGAACCGCAACAACACAACTCTGACAGCTACCACATGCAATTTACATTTGCATTGTGAAACAGGGAAGAGATGGCACAATCACGCATTTTAGACAGAATAGGAATTTTGCCTGAAATGTCCATGCCATGTTCCTACGCCACGTTCTCTCTCAGGTGAACCCCACCGTGACCAATCACACCACAGTCTCCGCCTCCTAACACTAATGTAACCAATCAGACCGCAGTTTCCCAGATTATATCTGGAACATCAGCAGAACGCACACTTACCTCTTTTCATTGCCGTACGATTTCTGTGCAACTTTTGCGTGTAGAATCAGCACCGTCTGATCTCCTCTCTCCTTCAAGTAATTACGCATTGCCTCCCTGGGGGGAAAAAAATAAACAACACTCAATTTTATAAACAAACTCAATTAAGACAATATTAGGATAAAATTTATAAAAAAAGAAAACATTTGCACCTGGTAAGGCGCTTTGGCTGAGGAAGCTCCCCAAATTTCCTGCATAAACAAAGCAAAAGAAATGTCAGAATTACAGAATAGTGTAGAGGCTTAATGTTTAGCGACGAGATCTGCGCATGCGCAGTTTGTGTACAGCTGGTTGACAGTTTGGATGACTAATAAACACAAAAATAAAACGTAAACAAGCTGAAAATGTTTATCTCCTCCTCTTATTCAAGGTAAAAGAGCTCTGCGTGAAAGCCATGCTGATGTGTCATAATATCTGAAGGAAACCGTTATCAAAGGAAAAGTCTGGTGCAGCTAGCGAGCTAAGAGTTGGCTAACTCGTTAAACAGCTTTTTTTCTGTTCACACCGAGCGGCGTAAAGAAACCGCACAATCTTTTACAGTTTACTGCTCACTCCTGTAAAGTACTGGCAAATTTACACATATGTAAAACGCCTATCTTGTGGGCATTAAATATCATTTTCGAGGAACATCTGCGCTTTAGAAATGTGGGCGAAACTTGCCTGGTTAGCATGATGGCTAGCTGAGCTAACTGCATAAAAGAACAGAGCTAAAACAAGGCACGAGACCGAAAAGTATGTAAATAACAACAGCTGACAGGACTACACACGGGAGCTGAGACAGAACGCGAATAAATTAAACTCTCCCGACAAAACCTGAATGTTTAATGTCAACTTTTACTTCTCCATGCCCCCCTCTTGTTGTTAATTTCATCGCTTACCCCGTCACAACAGGCGCCATCTTCCATCAACTCTCTAATAAAGTCTAAGTATCGCGAGATTTCCACCAGCCTTCCTTCCAGACGGAACAACCCAGGCGTGGGAAAGTAGCTGAAGTCTCGCGACAGCTCAGATATTCTCACAATAGAACAGCGTTGAAGCCGGTCACGTGTTATCGCGAGAGTTCTTTTTCTCCGACAGACCGCAGAGCAAAGCGTGAGAAGGTGGAGGAGGAGTAGGAGGAGGAGGAGGAGGGAGGGGGGGTTGTTACACAGGCGTGGGAAAGTTCCTAAAATCTCGCGATAACACTGTAACCTACTATAGATTAAGTTAAAGTGTTATCGCGAGATTTGTTAGTGAAGGCAAATAACCAACAAGTGCCGTGTGAAGATTCTCACAGTGTGGAGGACAGGTTCTGTGTACACGCACGCCTCCTAAACTCATATTTCACACTTCTTAATTCTTAATTAAGGCTTGTCACGAAAGTTGTGGGAAAAAAAGATGCACATGTATAATTTCTGTGGCTGTTTATCGTTGACCCTGGAATGCCTGGCAATCATCAAAAACACCAAATCACTAGCATGAGGGAGAATCTGCAGGGTAAAAGGGTATTCTGGATTTGTCTAATTGATAAATCTTTCATGCGTAAATTATTAAAAAAAAAAAAAAAACATATTTATTGTCATATGAACTTAAACTTTTTATAAACTTAGTTATATTTAAAAATAAAAGGACAATCCACGTGTAGTAATATTAGGAGTAAAACAGTGAAACATTATACCTGGAAAAAAAATAGAAAATATATAAAATATAATTCTAAAAGACTGAATACAGAAATACAGAATTTAGTACCAACACCAGATGGCAGAGTTCCTTTACTATAAACCGAGTCGAGTATTAAGGTGATATAACAACATGAATTAACGTTTTAAAACCAATTAATAGCTACACAACTGCTAATTAATAATTAAATGAGTGTAATTTGTAACATATAGAAGATGACAAATAATTAATAGTCAATGCTGTTTAGGGCAATAGTTAATATTTAGAGACGATAAATAATTAATAAAGTAAGATTATAACAAAGTTAAGATAACAGTGTTATATAAGGCACATGAATGAGTTTATATCAGTGTTAATTAATTATTTAATTTTAATATAAACTATTTATAATA
>CM074972.1:12709213-12737917 GCA_037577455.1 Pangasius macronema
CAAGCACAGACTCACCCTAAATTCTGACATCAGATGCTGGAAGAGAAACACTGTACACTCTACACTGTTAAAAAAAAATGGATCATAACTATCATAACATAATTTGTTTTATTTTTTAAACCTTTTTTAATGTCTATTAAATTATGCTTCATTTTAACCATTTTCCTGCATAAATAATTTTTTAAAGATAGGCAGATTCTTTAGATGTTTTATATTGCTCCTAATATGATTTCTAAATATCACTTACGTTAAAAATTTCCACAGTTTAAGACTTTTGTATGAGGACAAAAAAAAGAGACTAGTTTAAAAAACTGGTTAAAAAAACTAAAGTGTTTAGAGCCAAAGAGGTAAGATTTTTTAAATTTATTTAATTTGGGATTTTGTGTAGAAAAGACTTTGCTAATGGCGAATAGTCTAAAAAGCAACAGAAATCAGGATAACAGTTTACGTTAAATTACATTAATTATGAAAGACATTTGGTGATTATTTCCATCCTTTTCTCCTGTCCATAAGTGTGTGTGTGTGTGTGTGTGTGTGTGTGTGTGTGTGTGTGTGTGTGTGTGTGTGTGTGGTGTGTGTGTGTGTGTCTCGGCAGTTACTGTATATAAACAAATGTGTTATTTCTAGAATGCGCTCTAGAACATTCAGGTTTTTGTCCGTCCGTCATCTCACATTCCAGCACCGATGTTTACATTTCGTTCCAGAGGCGTTCTCAGCGTAGGATAAATTTGGCACTCACATTTCTGAATGTTGATGGTTTCGGAGATGTTCCTCCACTCCCAGCAGGGGGCGCTGGTGCAGTTCACTATAGTCACATTCTGCAGAGACTGCAAGTGAAAAACTATCAGACAACTGACATCTTTCACACCATGCAGTCTGTAGTTTTAGCCTCGAGCAGGTGCTGAAGCGTACGTAGAAAAACTACGTATACGTTACGATGTTATATGAATTTGTATTGTGCCCGTTTCTTAGTGTTTTTACGGCAGGCCTGCGACTCTAACAATTACGGTAAGGCTGCGGAAATAATATAAATGCTAAGTATGTATAAATGCCTTTATTAATATCTGAAATGAATAACTAGATGAACGTAAACATTACATAGTTAGGAAATTTTCTTGTATTTTTTCAATGTTGAGGTTTTAAAAAGACGTACCGTGTTTGTAGATGTTTGACACCATGTCTTGATGAGACTCTTATTCCTGGCGTCTGGATCTCCGGTGGCAATTCCGCTGATGACCGACTCGTCCAACTTCAACAGGAACAGCGAGACAGATACATGTTTATGTTTTCGACTTGAGTATGAACTGGTTTTAGTCTCAATATTTATATAATATAATGTAATAATGAGGCCCAGTCTAAATAATTTGCATACTCGAGTATTGGTTTGTTTAACCACAGCATATATATCGCACCATCTCACACAATATTAGCTACATGTTAAAAGTAGTATGTTATTAACTTTCTGTTTGTGTTTTAATAAAAAAAAAATTTTTTTAAAAGCATTCATATTTTTGCATATTCGTTTCTTATGCCCGGCTGATTTCAGTTCATTTGTGCTAATCGAAGCTAATATATTATATATCGCCCCCTACTGGATGTATTTTGTACTGCTCGTCAAACTTTGCCAAGTTTTTAATTGACTTCTTAACTTCGTATGATGGAGTTCCTCATTTTTATAACTTTTACCATAAACGATTAGAAATGTATACGGTATTTGTTAGTGGATATCGCTGTACACCATCAGCCCATCGATATACACACTCACAGCAGACGCACTCGTACCTCGATGATGGAGTGTGTGAGCGGGTCGGTGATGACATTCAGCAGGGCGGGGGCGTTCTCTCCGCTCTCGATGTGGAAGGATGAGACGATGAGCTCGGTGAGGCGATACAGGTAACCTGTGGCCACCTCAAGCGGCAGCAGCACCAACACCGACAGCCAGTTGAAGAAATCGTGCACCGTCGCACCGGCAAACGCCCTGCGAACGAAACACTCTCAGAAATGTCACAAAAATCCCACCTTTATGAAAATATGGCATAAAAATGACATCTACACGTTTGATAATAAACTTTACTGCCTTTTTTTAATCTGCCAACAAGTCAAATTTGATTTGCCAATTGCAAACTTGATCATATCTAGCTATATCATAGATAGCTAATTAACANGTAGAGGTAACCATAGCATTAGCTAGGCGAGAAATTTAGCGTATAGGTGCAACATCCTCAGATGACACTGTAATTAAGGGCAATATTTTATGCTAAGAATGAGATGCAATGATTTAATAGAGTTTGCGATGAACTGATTAGCTGATATTGATTTAGGCTCCTCCCTCTTTAACCCTGGGACACTTTAAACTTAGCAAATTCAGGATTTTTTGCAGGTTTAGTATTACCAATGTTACTGCAGTCTTTGAATAGACTGAAACTGCAAGCTCTGATTGGATAAAGTTATACATAAAGGGGCGTGGTTAACACTAGCAGCTTTAATTACGTCAGCATATTCACTTTTACTTTCTAATTTCTATTTTTCAGGCATCAAATCTGGGTCGTAGAAGCTCTGATTCCAGATCATTAGCCATGATTTAGCTAGTTTTAGACCGAGAGAAGTTCTCATATGGAGAAGCATCTCACCTGCGGAACTTGTTTCTGTCTCCAGCCTGCGTCATGGCCACCACCGTGTTCGTCACCGACGTCCCGATGTTGGTGCCCATGATGATCGGGACGGCCATGGAGACCTGCAGCACTGTAGGAAGAGTAGGGTTTCATTATCTTCTTCATCACTTTTACCATCATCATCATCATCATCATCATTATCATCATGTGACTCACGTCCAGAGGACACCATGCTGACCACGATGGATGACGAGGTGCTGGAGCTCTGGACGAGCAGAGTGACGAGGACGCCGATCACCAGGCCGGCCAGCGGGTTTGACAACACCTGGTTCTCCTGGAAGATATCTCCAGCGGCTTTACCTAACCCACACACACACACACACACACACACACAGAATTTAATATTAAATATTTAAACGTGTGTATGAGAGACTGAAGTTTAGCACTACAGCCACTGCGTACCTCCAACGAGCTGAAACGCTGAGCTGAGGATGTCCAGAGAGCAGACGAACGTGTAGAGCAAACCCAAGAGCAGCACCAACTTCCCCACTGACACAAACACCCGAAACACTTTCCCTTTACTGTCCAGATCTGACACAGTGAGAGAAGAAGAGAGGGAGAGAGAGGGAGAAAGGGAGAGAGAGGAAGAGAGACAGAGAGTGAGTGCCAGAGAGAGAGACAGGAAGAGAATGAGAAGGAGAGAGAGAGAGAGAGAGAGAGAGAGAGAAAGAGAAATAAACTCCTCTGTCCAGAAGATTTCGGAAAATTTAAAGTTACAGCTTTACTCCTGACTGTTACAAAGGGCTGACACTGGAGACTCCTTCCATACATGTTACATGAACACATTCTCTCCTTACAGAAAACTTCACCTTATCAACGATTTACACGTTTTTAATCTGTTTATCATCAGTGGAGCGTGCGCCGTACACGTCCCTGTGAATGAGCTGTTACTATAGAAGCTATAACGTATCAGGACATTAATATAAACCTGCACTACAGTCAGAGCTGCTGCTATAGAGAACTAATCAACTTCACGACGTCACAGACTTCAGCAGTGCAGGTGAAGAGCGTCATGAGGTGTTTTTATTCTCTGATATCAGGATGTTTAAACTTCACACCTGCCCATTTGACCCCCGTGTCCTTTACATCAACCACGTCCCAGACGTCTTCATCCATCTTCACATCATCAGAGATCAGAGCAATGGTGGAGACAGCAGGAGGGATACACACCAAGCTGTCCTTTATAACTGAGAGAGAGAGAGAGAGAGAGAGAGAGAGAGAGAGAGAGAGAATCCAACATAAAAATGCAATCTATAAATGTTGAGTGGATGAGTGGATGGATAGATAGATGGATGAATGAATAAGTGTGTGGATGGATGGATGGAAGAGTAGACTTGTAAACAGTAGAAGAAGAGAGAAACACACACACACACACACACACACACACACAGAGATCTTACCGGGAAGTCCATCTGATAGCTCCTCGAGTGGAGTTTCCTTGAAGTCTTGAAAAGGGGCCACCATCTGAACACACACACACACACACACACACACACACACACACACACAATGTAATCAGTTGTGTATGTAAGGTCAGTGTGATTAGATCAGAGAAACATCTGTTAAAGAGCACTATCAGATCTTCAGCGTGATGAAACACGGCACACTGCTTCTATCAGCACTGTATGCGAAAGTATGTGCACCCCTGCTCACAGAACCCCTACTTTACAGGTTAATAATTATATCTGAATTATACCTGATGAAGTCTCAGCCAGGTGTGTTTAACCCTCGCTGGTGTGTGTTTGAGGACTCACCTTCATGTGTGTGTGTACGGCGAGATCGTCACTCGTCTGAAAGAACACTGAGTGTGTGTGAGAGAGGATAAACACACACACACACAAACACACCTGTGCAGGTAAGCACACACTTGCAGCTGTGGGATGTCTCTCTGGACAGTGTGTGCGTGTGAGTGAGTTTTATAGCGTGTCAGCGAGTCTGCGTGATGCTGATCACGATGATGACAAAGTACAGTGTGTGTGTGTGTGTGTGTGTGTGTGTGTGTGTGTGTGTGTGTGTGTGTGTGTGTGTGTATGTGTGTGTATTCTGAATCTAGGGCACTAATCAATTTTTTTGATCACATGATTCATTAAAGCACAGATCACTAACTAAATATAAAAAAACAAGCATAATGGAAATCTCCATTAGTCTCTCTACACACACACACACACACACACACAAAGCTTGTGAATGGAAAATGGAGTCACTACAGGAGGTTATTTGCAGCTGATCGATGATCTAATTGGAAGATTTCAGTTATTGGGTCAATTTAATTCTTTCTCAGTTTTCTTCCTTTTCTTTCATCCCTTCATCACTTTTAGCCCCTTGCAGTCATTCTGTTTTTCAGGAAGTACTAATAACTAACTAGCTAGTTATCTAGCAGTGCGTGTGTGTCGCTGCTATAACAAATTATAGTAAAGAATGAGATGTTACTAGACAACTAATCAACACCTTCTAACCAACCACAGTCCAGAACTCAGCAGCGCAGTGGGATAAATAACATCATCTAGCTGAATTTACTGCACATTCAGCTGTGTGAGTATACTTAACTGTGAAATGTTATGGCATGATAATGACAAAAAACTTGAAAAAAAAAAGAGAAAATAAATACGATTAACTTACAAAAGAAAAACAAAAGAGAAGGAGAGAAAACAAATTGTGTGATGTTTTTCTTACATAAATGATCTTCGGAATGAATTCATTTAGTTTTAGAGATGAATTTTAATACAGTTTGTTCTTTTTTTATACTGTGGTCACCTTAAAAACAAAACCTCTAAAGGTTATCAGTATTTTTTTAGCTTTATTAAGGAAAGGTTATTTTTATTTGTTTGTTTCCTAAAATATTTACTTTGTCTCGCACTGTTTCATACAGTAGCATTCATAATTTTGTCTGTATTTATCGCGATATAAAAGAAAAATAATAAATTAAAGTTTTGCTGCCACCATGTGGTTAGAAGTGGGATTGCGGCTGCAATAGCGCTGTTGATCCACCAGGTGTCAGTGTGGCGCTCATTCCCTCACATTAAACGCCTCCGAGGAAGAAACAATGTAGTGGATTTGACACTTATGACCCAACGAGCGTCGCTGCTGCGTTTTATTGCTGTTTAATTTTAAAAGTGTGGTTAAAAATGGCTGAATCTTCGTCAGATTTCACAGCGCGCACCGCGGAAACGAAGCCGGTACGCGGTGTGATAGCTAGGAAGCTAATGCTAATGCTAAGTAACTAGTCTGCAGTGTGTGTAAAGGTGTGCGAGTGATGCGGCCATGTTGGATTTTATTATTATTATTATTGTTGTTGTTGTTGTTGTCATTGTCATAATTGTTTAAAGTGAAGAGGTGTGTGTGTGTGTGTGTGTGTGTGTAGGCAGTGTTAGGAGCAGAATACACTCCCACAGAGGAGGAGAGGAAAGTGTTCAAACAGTGCGATGAAGAGAGCTTCTGGTACAGATGTGAGTTACTGCGCATGCGCAATCCTGACTTGAACGCTGACTCTGCTCCTTACATTAGTTCTCCCTTTTATATTTCTTTTCTTATTCTTTCTTTTTTTTTTTACTTTCATTCATCTTTCTATCGCTCTTAACTTGTGGCAGGTACTGAGTGTTTGCTGCAGAAATGCAAATGATGTTTTTCACATCACATGTTTTATAAAGCTGTATTTAATTACTGCCGTCTCTCTCTCTCTTGTTCTGTCTTTCTGTCTGTCTCTCTCTCTCTCTGTCTTTGTCTGTCTCTTTCTGTCTCTCTCTCTTGCTGTTTCTCTCCGTTTCTCTCTCTCTTTCTCTGTCTCTCTCTTGCTCTGTCTCTCGCTGTTTCTCTCTGTCTCTCTTGCTGCTTCTCTCTGTCTCTCTCTCGCTGTCTCTCTCTCTCTCTCTCTGTCTCTCTCTCTCTGTCTCTCTCTCTCTCTCAGCGGTGCCGTTCTCCGTCAGTGGTATGGCCCTCACTCACATCCTCGTCACCAAAGGTGTGTATTGTGTTTACTACATCACACATTGCACTTGTTTAGTTATTTACTTTTAATTATTTGCTTGTTTATTTATTTACTAATATGCAAATGAAATGTAAATGAGGCTGATGTTTATGCGTACAGGGAAGCTGACGGCGTCGCCGCGATTCGGATCGCTGCCTAAAGTGCTGTGTGAGTTTATTAAACCGTATCCACTCACATGATGTGTGTGTATGGTCTGGGTACTAAGTGTGTGTGTGTGTGTGTGTGTGTAGTTGCTGGTATGTGTGGATACTTCGCAGGAAAGTTGTCCTACATGAAGGTGTGTCAGCAGAAATTCTACAATTTGGAGAATTCACCGATCGCAGAAGCTCTTCGACAGAGACACCGACATCATCAGCGCCCACCACAGTGAGCTCACACACTCTCTCTCTTTCTTACACACACACTCACACACACACACACACTCACTCAGTGCTGATGTGAGACACATTGGTTAAAGTTGTAAGAACACTGTTGCTAGGCAACTGCGTAATATGGATACCAAACCAGCTAGCTAGTGACCGAGGTCAGTGATTTAGCCAGCGAGCTTTTACGGAGCTGTTCAGTCTTTTTATACGAATAACACACAGTGACTTTAGAGACGAGACGGAACCTTCTGGAACATTAACATTCATTAACACAGTTAGTTCCTGTTTACCGATAACCATACACCTCATTTATCTTCTCGCTCTTGCTCTCCCTCCCCACCCCGCTCTCTCTGTCTCCCTTTCTCCCTCTCTCTCTCTCTCTCTCTCCCTCTCTTTCCCTCCCTCTCTCTCTCTGTGGTTAATGCGTGAGGTTTGCTGCTCCTCAGTCGCAGCTCAGTGAGGATGAAAAGCTTCAGTTTGATGCGTTTCAGTCTGAGAGTGTCTCAGAGTCGCCGTATTCCCCGCCTGACTTCAGCTACAGCGACACCACACTCCCGGCTCAACAGCACGACCTTCACACACCCGGTACTGTACCCTCTTTATACTAATCCGTTTACTCTGCATGTGTGTGAAGCTCATTATAATTATTACCAATCAGACCCCAGGTCCCGCCCCCATTGCCCCGTAACCAATCAGAACACAAAGCATGATACTGTACTGAGGATGAATTAGTGTTGATGTTGTTCTGAGCTGTGGATGAACTGTAACAGCGCTGCGTGTAGAGGAGGAGGAGGAGGAGGAGGAAGTGAAGAGGAAGCCCATCCTTTATGAGGAGCTGCGCAACAAGAACAGGGAGAACTATGACATCACCCGGACCCAGAAAATAGACAGAGACACGCCCAAGAAGGAGGGTGAGAGCTGTCAGACAAACTCCTGTTGTTACGGTTGTGTGGCTGTGTGCTTTCTATGAACAAGACATTTACGTTTACAGAAACATTTACACTTGACGTGAGACAGAATTTCATTATCTGTTAAATAAGTAAGCCTCGTCTCTGCGTTTGGGGTTCCTTCTTTTATTCCTTTATTGTGTTGTAATAACAGTATCATAGTTACGCTTATTAAAGGAAACGGTGATGATACGTTTATTCACTCTCTTTGCAGTGAAGAAGAACAAATATGGCGATTCGTGGGAAGAGTGAGGAGTCCACGAGCCTGGGAGAGCGCTGCGCTGAGTGTCTGTAATGTAGCGAATGTGTGATCGCCTTCATCATGTATTCCTGATTAATAATAAAAGCTCTAAGTGAAAAAATACAATGGCTTCTTTTTCATTTGTGAGAAATGCAAAGAGATAATGGGATGAAGGAAGGGTTTTCTAGATAATCTGCAGTGCCTGCTCTCACAGAGACTCTTTTTTTTTTCTTTTAAATATTGCAAAGATATTAACGATAATAGAAGTTAATAGTGCAGCATTCTGCAGTTTACCTTGTTCTCTATTTTTGACTAATTAATTGCGCATTCTGGTTTTTTTTTTATTAAATTTAAATTAAGCATTGAAATATCAGTGACGCAAGGCAGATGTTTCACTTGTGAGATAATTTTTTTTTGTTTTATTAAATGAAATAGAGACAAGTTACTAAAGAGTGTTTTATTTATTTACGCTCCCTAATCTGTCATAATAACAGATATTTAAAAAACAACACAAAAGGTAATTTAAAAAATATATTTATATATAAATATATTGAGAGCAATAAAAATAAATTAAAGTGCTGTAATAAAATGGCCTTATTCATGGAAAAAAAAATTGTAAAACCTCCATTAACGGTTTTTATGTCTTTCTTATTACGATTTGTAATCTCGCGATAACAGAAAAACGGACGTTGAAGTTTCGGGCTAAACTTGTACTCTCGCGATAACATAAGGCGACGATTGACGATTTTTTTTTTAAAGGCCAGCTGTGGTATTCTCGCGATAATACGACTGATTCTCGACGCGAGTTCGGGAGCTGCGGCGGATGTTGATGTTTTGCTCAGGACAGTGTGTGTGTTCCGTCAGAAAATCTCCTTTATGTGGCGTTTTATGAAAGATAGCGTTGAATAAGAAACTTGTGAGTGATCTGTGAGGAAAGCTGAGTCGCTCCCGGGAAGCGCGAGGCCGAGACCGGCCATGATGGAGGACTTTGATGAGATTTACGAGGAGGAGGAAGAAGAGGAAGAGGAGGAAGACGAAGGCCGGGCGGCGGAGGAGCAGCTGCTTAAATTCGGCCCGGAGCCGGTTCTGGTCCGCGGAGCAGGTCGAGCCACCGTGTAAGTGACTCCGAGAAGCCTCAGGAAATATCGCTGGCTAAACCTCCATAGCAGCGCTTTCAGTTTTAATTCGCTTCCGACCTATTTTCCGACAAGTTCCGCCCTCCTTCGCTGTGATTGGTTGGTAGTTCTCAGGCCCAGTCTGGCCGCTGATTGGCTGAGTGCTCGCGAGTATGACGATTAGCCAATAATCATGCAGCAGTGTCTGTCGCAGTAGCCAATCGTAACACGGGAGGGCGGGATTTGAAGGAATACGAAATAATAAATCTTTTCGAATAATAAACAATTATTAATAATTAACAGTATTTTTAATTAATGAATTAACAGTCATTATTTTACATGAACTGTGCTTTCGTTGTCTCTAGGTTTGGACTCAGCAATAAATTTGAGACAGAGTTTCCCTCAGCACTTACAGGGAAGGTGAGTGTGTGTGTGAGCACTGCAGCAGGCACTTCCCACCTGTAACACACACACGCACACACACACACACACTGAACACTCCATTAATGAACACTACATGCACACAGCATCCCATCTTAAAATTAATAAACTAAACCAGATTTACTGTGTAAGCTGTATAAAACATGAGTCAGCTGCAGGTATGTTTGCACACACTCCAGTTCAAGTGGAATTTCTTGTCATTTCAGCCATATACAAGTACATACTGAAACAAAGCAACGTTTCTCCGGGACCAAGGTGCTACATAAGACGACACAGAACTACAAGGGACTACATAATTTATACATAAAGACAGTCCAGGATAGTGTTATACTTATACACTGAACTTTAAAGAATAAACGTGCAAAATAAGATGTTTTTGTGAAATGGAACCGAGCCCTAAATACCGGCGGTGAGCATTGAGTGTAGGGCACGTGTGGCCCCGAGTCAGAAACAGGAAGAGGTGTTTGTGTGTTTATTTCACTGCTGCATGAGTGCTGATGTTCTTCCTCCTGTGCTGATGTGCAGGTGGCACCAGAGGAGTTTAAAGCCAGCATAAGTCGAGTGAACGGCTGTCTGAGGAAGACGCTGCCGGTGAATGTGCGCTGGCTGCTGTGTGGCTGTTTGTGCTGCTGCTGCACGCTGGGACTCAGTCTGTGGCCCGTCATCTGCCTCAGCAAACGCGTCAGTCTTCGTTTACACACACTTACACACACACACACACACTTAGACACGCTCACACACACGCTTAGACACTCTCACACACTTCTTTTTTCTGTAGAAATTAAATAAAATGTTAAACCTTTTACAAATTGTAGAAATCTTTCTGTTTAATGCGTAACATAAAATATTCAAAACACCACTTTAATCTTCATCCCTGAAGTAGAGAAGAAAAGATAAACGCATGTGAGCGTACACTGGGTTTATTTTCTTTCCCTTTTGTCTCCTTCAGACACGCAGATCCATAGAGAAGTTACTGGAGTGGGAGAACAACCGCCTTTATCACAAGGTTAGNCGTCTCTCTTTTTCAGTTGTGTTTGCACTGGAGGCTGAGCAAACGGAAGTGTGAAACCAACAACATGATGGAATACGTAAGTTAATCTCCAGTCACGGTGCTTTACAGAGAGTCCCAGCGTGTGAACGTTTACAGAGCAAAGGAGCTTACACTTTCCTGTTTCTTGGTAAAATGAGAGAGAGAGAGTGAGGTTGGTGAGAGAATGATTGTTTAACGTAAATGAGAACAGGAACAAACTCGTCTCTCAGACGTTCCAGATCATTAAATGTGACTGTACACCATAAAAATCTGCCATTTGTCGTTTCATTAATACATTACACTTTGTAATCGTTGGCAGATCGCTGTGGTATAAGCGGAATAAAACACTCCACACGCCACACTGTGCACTTATACGATAATTCTGCGCTTTCATGGCATCACCTCCACAGTGCATTATATTTGTGTTGGAGTGTGTTATTCCTCACGCAAGAAATAATTCTCGTTTAATATTGTTGCTAATTGTGTGCTAATTTCTCGCTCGTGCTAGCTCGTGTGTGTGTGCGAGTGAGAGAGAGAGATAATGCATTATTATTGACTGAAAGACTACGACAGATCTGTTCTTATAGTGAGGAAAATACCAGGAAAGTATTTTATAATCCTGGTTCTGAAACTGTAGTAAGATAACTGTAGTAGATTTGTCCCAAATCTCTTGTTTTTTTAATCAGTGCACAAAATATTATTGTACTTTATAAACCTAAATGTGTTCCTCTGCCCCTCTTTCTCTCTCCCTCTCTCTGTCTCATTCTCTGTTTCTCTCTCCCTCTCTCTCTCTCTCTCTCTCTGTGTGTGTCCTGTGCAGGTTATCTTAATAGAGTTTCTACCCAAGATTCCCATCTTCAGGCCGGATTAGCAGCCGCTCACGCTGTCCTCTGCCTAAGGTGCCTTCTTCTGGTACTGTCACACTTCCCTCGCTCCGGACTATAAACCCGTCCTATATATACACATACACGTACATATACATATATACACATATACATATACGCTGCTTCTCCCACACACAGTGCTGTTTACACACCTGCATAACTGCCCCTCACCGCCCCCCCGGAGGACCCTCTCTGCCCCTCCTCGCCACCTCTCTGCCCCTCCTCGCCACCTCTCCGCCCCTGCTGCGTTCAGATCTACCTGAGAACACCACGGTCCTGCAGCACAAGGCTCTGAGCCACCGGCAGCCATGTTGTTAATCTGGATATGACCGAGAAACGGGGGTTACCATAGCAACGGAGCAACGACGAAAGAAAAAAAAACAGTGTCATTTTTTCCCCCAGCTCCATGCAAACAGCGTCACAGAGTCATCGAGCGTGGAGGTGGAGGGCGGAGCTTATGTTGGATCAACCAATCAGAAAACCTGATCGCGTGACATCACTGCAGTATGATAATCAGCCTGAGGTTCTTGAGGAGCTTGTCGTTGGGCTAGCTACTGCTAAAGAGCTAACATGACGTAAGTTAAGCTAGCCGGCTGTATTGAGGTAGCCGACTAGCCAAACTACATTCATGCTAACGATACAGAATCCTGATGCTTAGCTTGTTTTTGGTGTAAATTTGATTCAGAGTGTTCAGTAACTTTCAGAACATTAAACACACACAATAGGTTTCCGTCTCTTCTAAAATGAAGACAGCTAGCTAAGAATGTTATCTGCCAGGTACGTTGTTATGCTAGCAAGCCATCCGATAACAAGTATAAATCACATTATTTTTTCCTGTCATGAACACTGATAGCTAGCTTGCCAGTGAACTCGGCTAGCGAGTTAGCATCAGACAGCGACTGCTAAGACGAGGTAACATTAACGCTAGCAACGCAAACTTGGCGCAGTGCATGTGTGTGTTTATGTAGCTGGCTAACGTTGCTGATCCTTTATTGCAGGATTAAAACTTGCATTTTATGCTAAAAATGAACGAAAAGGAAGTCTTAGCCATGTGATGTGATGTTACGTGATCGAGTTTGTGATCGGTTTCCGCTCCTCGTGACCCGGAGACTCGCGCGAGTCGCTCCATAACGGATAACGATCCGCCGTTTTCCCTTCATTAATGAACCTGAGAGAGACAATCACACACCGGCTGCCCTAAACAGGACCGACTTGTGTAGTAAAACAAAACAAAAACACAAAGTGTGAGACTTTTCCGGAAGGTTCAGGTCGCAGCCGGATCCCTTAATGCAGCACAGGACTGATTATTTCTATTATTTTATTTTTTTAAAGATTGTGAGAGCTTTATCAACCCCACAAAAAAATCTTCTCATAGAGGAGGTTGTGAGACAATAAACTGTGTGAAAATCTCTTGAAATCTGGGCTGTGTCTCAAATCACATCCGTCTGTAGTATTGTAGTCACCGCGGGTCATTGTTAGCATGTTAGCATGCTGGCGTATAATACAATCCGGTTAGCAATTTAGTTTCATGAATCTCTTGTGTATAAACTCTTAAAAGTATGTTCTATTAGCGTACACTTAGTACTTTTAAGCATTAGGTCATAGTGTGTGTGATTTGAGACACAGCCCTACTCTGAAAACTAGCCACCCTGCTAGCTGTTAGTACATTTTTCTTCCCTCCCAAAAAAAAAACATTTTCTTGAAAAAAAAATTACTTGAAAGACAGTTCTTTCATCGTGATAACATTTAACACACAAAAAGTTTTGGTAAAATCTGAAGACAAAATAGGAAACATTTCCCCTCAGTTAGCTAATATTATGCTAACCGTTCTGGCCGCGCGTGCTAGCTGGCATGTCGTGAGTCAGTTTGCTGCGTTTCTGTCACGAACACTGTACCATTTCACACAGAAATGTTTTATTCTTGTGTAAAACATCAGGATCATAACTTTTTGTGCTTAGCAAAACAGCCAATTGTATCCTTTTTATATTTTCATGGTAGCTATTTTGCTAGCCACTTAAAGCTATGCTAGAAAGACACAACATGCTAGATGCTAGCTAGCAAGTCACAACCGATTTGTTTCACTTTTATTTTAATTTAAAGTGCTACTCTACTTAGCGGAGTGGCTAATTGTTATTGTTCGTCACTGATAACGCAGCATACTTCCTCCTGTGAGAAGAGTTTTAGTCAGTAAAGCTCCCGCAAGCCTTTTATTTTATTTTTAAAGTATTTTTATTAGCTTTGTTTACCTGCTCAGTTAAAAAAAGAGCAATGTTCAACTTGTGTGTGTGTGTGTGTGTTTTGTATCTGTCTCATGAGCGATATGAGTTAATGAAAAACAATCAACAAAACACCCCTCTTGTATCTTTAGATCTTAATTTAGTTTCTGATTGTATTAAAGAAGCAGTTTGGCCAAAAATAAAATGTCCGCCATGACGCCTTACACCAAGTGGAGTAGTTTAGCACTGAAGCTATGATGCTAATTCAGCTAACGTAATCAAAGTCTGTGTCTTTGACCAAACTGCTCGTTTACGCTCATTATTTTTTTTCGTTCTTGTTTTCTCGTGATCTCGACGTGACATGGTGTTTTTATTATTCTGGAGGCAGCTAAAGCTTAGCGCAATCCCTCAGCATCATGGATGAACAAATTGGATTTTACTTTGATCAGCTCTGTTTGTCAGATTGATGACGTCCAACTCCAGAAGGAGGCTGTCGGGTCTACAGTCTACAACTTTAGCGCGACTATTAAATTTGTGATGGTGAAGACGCTAACACCGGTCCCATTCACAAGGCGTGAGATTTTCTTGTGATAAAATTATGTGAGAAAACAGATTTTAGTTACATCAAGGTCACAAGAAAGAAAAATAATACCAATCAGGCATGGCCTCTTAGGTCTTCTGTACTTGTAATTCGCTGCAGAGTTTAATTTAGTGAAACTTTACGCCAAAAACGAGATTAAAGTCACATTGTTCCTAATTGTGTATAAAAAAGTGTTACCTAAATTTGAGCATAAAATTTGCCCAGCAGGTTTTAACCGAGTGTGTATGAGTGTGTTGTTCATTAGGTTTTACCCACGTCTTTATGTTCATCCATTATTATTATTATTTTTGTTTGTTTGTTTCTCTAAAGAATATTTAAGTACTGTGTATGTACAGGAATAAAGTACAAATACACTTAAGTGTGTGTGTGTGTGTGAGACGCTGAAACGAGTGTATTGTGACGGCTTACTGTGTGGTGCCTAAACTTTAGAAGAGCTGAAAAAGGAGTGAAGGAGGAAGTGTAAGAAGGAGAAGAGAGATGGAGAGAGGAAAAAAGGCTGAGGAGGAAACGGATGATGAGTAGAGAAAATGGAAAAAGTAATAAGACTGAATTAACAAATTGAAGGGAAGAAGATTTAAAAAAGGGATAAAGAGAAGAGAAAGAAAAAGGAGGGAGTGAAAAGCAAGAAGGGAAAGAGGAAGAGGGCAGTTGAGAAGAGGAGGGAAGAGGTAAAATAAAACAGGAAGGAGAATGGGGCTGAGAAGACAGGAAAAGAAGAATGAAAAGACTGAAAATAAATGAAGGGTGAAGACGGAGATGGAAAGAGAGAAAACGTGAGCTATGAAGTATCTTCCGTTACAGTCGCAGTACAGCCGTGATTCATTATTCAGAAGAACCTGAAGACCACAGACCTCCTTCAAATGACATAACATCTCCTGGGACTTAATGCAGGGTGTGTGTGTCTGTGAGATTTGTAATGTGCCCTATGTAGTGAACATTACCGAACATCACTAGATTAGTGTCGTACAAAGTGTTTAAGTGGATAACAATAGTTTTTGTGATCTCAAGGTCAAGACATTTACACCTTTAAACGACTCCNCTCCAGTGATTCATTTACGTTTGTAAGAAGTGCACTAAACAGGACTCATTACAGAAATTACCAAATGCCTTTTTTAATCCAACAAATCAACATCTACACGAGACTTGGAGAAAACACAACATCGGAACAAACAGAAGAACTAAAATGGAAAAATACTACAGAAGAGTATAGAGGATTGGGTGTCTGCTGGCACGGGCATGGTTCAGAGCGTGGAAAAGACGAGACGCGACGAGACGTTACTCCATGGCCTCCTGGTTCTCCTGGTCGGCTGCTCGCTCCTCGCTCGGCTCTTTGCCTTCTTTACTCCTCTTAGACTTCTTATGTTTGTGTCTGCGATGGCCGTCACCTTCCTCACTGTCGTGCCTCCTTCTGCTACTGCTGGGGGGACAGTGAGAGACAGACAGACAGAGACGAGTCTCAGATATGCATTATCTGTATTAATACCCAAGTTCCACTAAAGGAGGTGTGGCAAAGTTAAGTGGGAGTCAGCCCCAGCAAAGGGGGCATGGCCACTGATCATTATTTCCAAGGAAGGCTTCTGAATGTTTGTCCCAGTTAAAGAGACAAGGTTGCTGCACCTCAGACTGAGTGTAGGGGGCGTGTCTTCTGGTTTCAATCCCAGCAAAGGAGGTGTGCCCTCTGAGTCAGGGAGCTTTTGCATGGTAAATGTGTGTGTGTGTGTGTGTGTGTGTTACCTGCGTGAGGACTTGTGCCTTCCTTCCTCTTTCTCTCTGTGTCTCCTCTCACGGTGTCTCTCCTCTTTCTCTCGGCTCGACCGCTCCCGATGCCTCTCATACCCGCGGTCTCCGTAGTCACGGTAACGGTAGCGCTCCTCATCACTGTGTGTGTGGAAGGGATAGAGAGAGTAAGCTCCATATAAATATACATATAAATAACAAATCTATGGCTGAGTGTGAAAATATGTATTTATATTAACTGTTACTATCATGAATATAATTAAGAACGTGTAGCTCACCTGTTGTAGGCCATGGATGAGGGACTATGCTCTCGCTCTCTCTCACGCTCCCGGTCGTGTCCTCGGTCCCTCGTCCTCTCCCTCTCTCTCTCCTTCTCTCGCTCTTTCTCTCGGCGGGGATAATAATCCCACTGCTTTGAGTTGTCCATCATCCCTGCCCAGTTGTTTACAGGCCCCTGCATGGGCGGCGGGTAACCACCTGATAATCACACACACACACACACACACACACTATAGTTCACAGTTCAGACACTTTTACAGTCATATTTATTACGATCAGTGTAAAAATAAGTTGAACTGACCTGGTGGGAAAGGATACGGAGTGACAGGACGGCAGTCGTATGCTCCAGGATGCCCACTGCTAGAGAAAATAATAATAATAACAATCATCATCACTGACATTATCACCACCACCATCATTAACATCGTTGTCAGCATCGTCATAGCGATCAGTACGAGTCACTATGGGTATTACTACTGACATAAGCTGTATGTTACTGAAAATATTACTTTATAACTTTAGTCTTCTATCCTCTTTTTTTATGTATGATGCTAAATCCTCATACGCTAACAGCCACAATCAGCTAGCAGGCTACAACATTATATATACACATGAGATATAGACTGTAACTAAGCCTAAGCCCCTCCCACAAAATGAGAATCTGAACTCTAATTGGATGATGAACTTGCTTGTCTAACGTTGGCATGAGTGAAGGGGGCGGGCCACTGGGAGGAGGCGGGAAACCTGGGATGCAAACAAACAAACAAAAACAAATTCCATCACAAATGCTAGAAATAATTTAAAAGCATTTAAGGTAACTCCTTTAAACATTTATCATTTATTTACAGGCAGTAAAACAGAACGTACCAGGAGGAGGCACGGTGATCGGGAGTCCTGTGAGGAACGAGAGAAACGCGTTAATATTTACTGAATTACTTATGCATTATAATTAAATACTTCTACTTGAATATTTACTAAAATGTTCTAACTAAACATGCTACACAATATCAGGATTAGTAATAACAGACTGCAGTAGTACATATAACTAGCATAAAGTGACGTCCATTATAACTTTTGATTTAGCCTAATTGTAACTTCCCATTAGTTACAGTATTTACGGTATTCGTGCTACTCCAGTAGTGACGGTAATGTTACAGGAATGTGCACATGTGAAATCTAGCCTAATAAACTTTAGAACTTGCACCGCGTTCAACTACAACTTGCAATTTTATATTTTTAATTTTGACACAAAATCAAGCTCCCGCCACAATTCAGACAATTTCCTGCTCGGAAACTCGGGAAGGTGTCCTCAACTCCGAGTCGTATCAACATGTCTGCTCACACCATCAAGAGTTGTTTGAGAAGGCAAACATTGTGAATGTTAAAAATCACAAGCTGTTCGCTAACACACTGTTTTCCCTACTTTGGAATTCGAAAATGACGAATTCCAGCTTCCCGCTTCTGAGTTAAATACAGCATTAGACAGGGAGAGAGAGAGACAGACAGACAGACTCACTTGGTGGAGGGATAAGGGGCGGAGCCTGGCTAACAGGGGGCGGAGGCAGGAAAGGAGGCGGTGGCATGTTGGGAGGGAGGGGCCCTGGGGGGAAGAAGGTGGGGAGTTTGGCAGGCGTGGCCTCTGCTTCGGTGGTGGTGTGTTCGGAGATCACCTGGAAACAATACGACAGAATAAATAACAGATTTCAGAGAATATATACAACATTGTGTGTGTGTGTGTGTGTGAGAGAGAGAGTTACCTGGATGTTGTTTCCCTCCAGATTGTGTCTTCGTCGTCCCTCCACCCTGCTGATGGTGGCTGTTTGTCCACCAATCACATCAATGGTCCCAGTAGACTTCCTGCAACACACACACACACGTCAATCAGCAAAAAATATACACACACACACGCAAAAATCTGAGTGCACTATCAACATCAAATTTTTATTTATCCAACACTGAACTACTTTTTGAACAAACTGTTAAAAATATCACAATATTTTTCACAATAAAAATCAAAATAATTTACCAAGTTACAGAGCAGCTCTACGTTTTTCATGCATTAATCATAAAATGTACCCGGAGGTCTTTTTTTAATGTTCAATAATCACAATAAATAAATAAATCTTGGTAATGCACTCAGACTTCTGCATTCACATCCATTTTAAAAAGCATGTGGTTTAAGGCAGAGAAAACAAAAAGGA
This sequence comes from Pangasius macronema, assembly GCA_037577455.1. NCBI lineage: Eukaryota > Metazoa > Chordata > Actinopteri > Siluriformes > Pangasiidae > Pangasius > Pangasius macronema. The sequence goes on from CM074972.1 coordinate 12,727,928, forward strand.
AAAACACTCCTGCATCTCAGTGGTTTCTTAAACAAAACGTAAATGAACACAAAACTGGAAACACCACCTGTGACCAACCACGTGATGAAGAAATAAATGAAAAAGATAGAAAAAAAACTAAACTTGGCATCCAGTAAATCTGAGGCCTGTGGATAAATAAATAAAAAAACAAACAAACAAACAAAAAAAAAACCAAGAAACCACGCCCGTGTTCACACCCACTTACGTATAATAGGGCGTGTCTTGGGATGCAGGCCCCGCCCACTGCGGAGGGGATATCCTATGAGGGCATGAGTAAGGGGAGACAGGCAGAGAAGAGTTACCGCCTCCTCTCGCGCATCACACACACACACAAGGGTATAACAATACACACAAACACAGTGGTATATTTAAGAGGACAAATTAATGACCCATGAGTGTAAACACCTGAACATTTAAAACAGAGCTGAGACTGTGTGTATGTGTGTGTGTGTATGTGTGTACGTGCGTGTTCATACCTGGCCGGGTTCAGGCCTGTCTTGTACAGGTTAGATGGGGAGGTGAAGTCTGTTTTGGCAACGTGAGCAGGAAGTGCAGCCTCTTTATCGTTCCCTGTCCTGCCCTGCTGAACCTGAGCAATAAACAGAGGAAAAAAGTAAGCAAAAGGTGCAGGAGGTTACAGGAATGACAGTGTTATGGGGATTAGGTAGGGAATAGTGGATAAGGGGACAATGGGATAAGACGACAGGAAGACAGGGGGACAAAGGATAAGGGGACAAGGGGAGAGGAAGAGATGAGGACTAGGGCATAGGGGACAAGGGGACTTACAGAAATCTTGCTGGTAGCAGAGCTGATGTTGATGTTGTCGAGGCCCATACGCAGCCGCTTCTGTTTCTCACAGTACGCCTTCCAAGTTTCCTCATTAAAGCCGTAATTAAAGTAGTCTGACAAATCGGCACCTACACACACACACGCGCTTAACCAACACATCTGAGATAACCTCAGTCATTAGCTTGCTTATGCTTAACTTATCGGCAGCCATATTTCCCAGTTGCCCAGCAACAGTGCTGTCAGCATGACCATAACACACCAGGTTTTCTCCAGGGCTTTTCCTCGAAGGACTCCATGTCCGCCTCCAGCACGGGGACGCCATTGATGCTGCCTGGGGCATCCAGATCCACACCTTTCACCTTCGCTCCCACTGACACACACGCGCACACAGACACAGACACACACACACACACACACACACACACACAGAAAGTACAGTGTTATACAGGAAGGAACTCTGGAACTCTACACATCATACTAAAGTTATATCCATTACTCACACTCTTAATGGTTTGTTTAACTGGTATTTATAGAGTTTATATTCTGATTCAGTGTAAATTAAACTCTCAATTAATTAATGAATCCAGTACCTGCTCCGTATGGCCTACTGCCTCCTGTCTTTATGTTCAGATTGACCGGCGCAGCTCCGTACGAGCTGGAATGGAAACGCGGCTCAGTTTAAACTCAGCTCAGTACAAACATACAGCACAGAACCGCAACACTGAGTTTAAACACATGTGAAATTGAAATGAGGAATAAACGGCTTCCTTCTGACTCACGTGTACTGAGGCGCGCCCGTCTTAATGTCACCGATGGTCACACGGACGTCATCGTCGTCGTCATCGCTGTCACTCTCGCTGTCCTCGTTGTCACCCTGTGCCTCCTCCTGACCAGGGACGTTATCTGTGTTATTCTCATCATTCAGATCAAACTGTACTGAAATTTCTCTTTAGTTCTGTACACGATGTAAACGTGATAAAGGTAACAATAATACAGTTAACACTGGAGCAGTCCTACATCACATCCATGAGGACTCATCATAATGGACACACTATAGCACACTACCATTACTTCATACCCTACAAAGTGCACTTCTGTACATAAAGGAGCTGAATCCCAAATGAATCCTGAACAAACCGAATCTCAATGGGGCTGATTCCCAATGGAGCTGACTCCAAATGATTCCCAAATGAATCTCAATGGAACTGACTCCAAATAAATCCTAAAAGAATCTCAACTTAATCCCAAAAAAATCACAGAAGAACTAGCTACCTGACTGGCGACTCCATTTCCAGTGCTGTTCTCCTCTGGGGCTGCAGGAACAGAGGGGGCGCTACAGAGCAACACACACACGCTATATACATCATTAACTGTTTACAGCGTAGCACAACATTAATGAATCAAACTGCAGTGTGGAAGATGCACTCACCTGACAGCGGCGGTGAGTTTGGCCTCTTCCTCCTCTGTCTCCTTGGTTTCTCCTTCATCTGCGGCACAGATTTGGAACACGAGAAGGAATAAAAGTGTTAAATCTAGATCATTATATATGTTATTTAAACATGATGCTAAACAGGTAGCTATAAACTTATATTACTTGTTAGCTACATTCAACTTATAGACTTGAATTTTGGAATAAACAATAATAAATAAATACAGACAGACATCTAGATATTTCATTTATGGACAAAAATGACTTTGCTGCATGTTACTGTTACTATTATTATTATNTATTATTATTATCATCATCATCATTTATGTAGAATGTATTGCAAATACCGATATCAAGTGACAAGTGATATACCGTGCAGCCCTGATCGCGCGCATCATAATTCAGGCCCAAAATGTGTTTTTAGGATCTAAATGTAATTGAATTTTAATTTAGAAATTGCTGATGAAGGGTATTAGAGTTTAAATATCTGCAGAATGAGCCGGAAATTGTGGAACGTTGCTAGAATAAAGTCTCACCGCCGTACAGCCATTCCTCCTCCTCATCCCCGGCAGGAGCCTCCGCCGCCGCCGCCGCCGCTGTCGTTGTTGTTTTCTCCGTTTCTTCCGCGGACATTTTGTTTTTCACTTCCCCTGAATCAAGCCCGCAAAAAACCCGCAAAATGTCTGACCCTAAAACGACCAACTCAGCCCCGCATACGCGCGCACAGAGCAGGAGTTTATCTGCACAGAACACATGAAGGGGTAAACACTCTACACTTCCTTCTACTGGCACACTTTTACGCAGGAAGTAAGCATGCCGAGGTTAAGCATGACTTCCGGTGCAGAGGAGATATAATAAAAGTCTGTAAGGGCTGAATTTCCGGTTTGGAATTCTTTTATTTTGTAAAAGCAAGGTTAAAACTTTAAAAATGATCTTATAATATCTTAAAATATATCTAGACATATCTTTAAAAAAAATTTGCTTATTAAATGTAATCATATAAAATTTTAGCATAATATTTAATATCGTTAATTAATTTAATTATTTATTTTAATTAAACGCAAAGTTTTTTTTCTAACTCAAATGTGCTGTGAAAAAAAAAAGAATTCCAAAGTGAGAGTATTATTAAGACTGTTTATGCTCTATAATATCACCAGGTTATTTTTTAAAAGTAAGAAATGGGGGGAAATGACTATTTCACCTTTAACTAACTAAACCATTTTTTAAATAATGTTTTTATTTATTTATTTATTCATTTATTTGTTTGTTTTTGCGTTGTTTAAATCCCTCTTGGCTTTGTGCTATAATATGAATAATTTTACACCCTGATACACAGATCTATTAAATGTACATTTACCTCAAAAGTGTAACAATTTTAGGATATAAAATACTATTTATTATTATTATCAGTAGTAGTAGTAGTAGTAGTACAGATTTTTTTAAATCCCTCTTTATCCCCACCTTTATTTTGAACTCGCACATACCGGAAGTGACGTCTTCGGCGCTCCTATACGCCCGTACCCATATTCAGGTCCAGGCGCAGGTTATAAGCTTGCGGTATTTACCCAAAGAAAGGAGAGAATTTCTCCCGGTTTCTGTGAATAAATCCTGCAGAGGAATCAGAATATTCTGTGATCTGAGCTGAAAGCGAAACATTAAGGATGCAGGCTGCACTGAGGAGGGGATGAGTGGCCTTTCCTCACCAGAAACACTTTCATTTCCACAAAAACACAGAAATTTACAACAAAAACCCAAAACATGTCCGGAAAACACTTTAATGTGCATGAAGTCGGCTGCTGCATTAAATACTTCATCTTCGGGTTTAATATTATATTCTGGGTAAGTTTAACTATTATTATTATTATTATTATTATTATTATTATTATTATTATTATTATCTGGCATCAAAAGTCAGCCATCTGTTGGTTACACATAAAATTAAATTATTATTTATTATATATATAGTTTGTCCATTTCAAGTATTTGATGGTTTTATATTACATCTGAAACTGGATAATAATCATATGTGTGTTCAACAATTATTATTATTATTATTATTATTATTATTATTATTATTATTATTATTGTATTAAAAAATCAGCCATCTCTTGGTTATATGTACAATTCCTTTTGTAATCAAATCTAAGTCAAGATTTATTTATAAAACATGTTTAAATACAACAGCAGTTGATCCAAAGTGCTGTACATAGCATCCTATAGCATCCTGTAGCATCACATTAAATACCGTCATAAGACCAAGAATAAAAATAAGTTTTAAGAGAAGATTTAAAGACGGTTAAAGACCTGAAACGGGCGTGAAAGGGGAGAGTTTGGGAGAATCCACAGAAAAGCCTCGATCAGCTTTTGTCCTGGTACGAGAACGCGGGACAGAGAGAAGAAGCTGCTTACACGATCATAGCGTTCTGGTAGAAGAGTAAAGGTGAAGAAGGTCACTGATGTTCTGTGGAGCAACAGCAGCTTTAAAAGAGCTTTATATAAATAAATAAGAATTTTAAAATCAGTTCTGAATTTAACAGGAAGCTGGTGAAGAGATGCCAAAACAGGGGAGATCAGATCCCTCTTTTTCTAGCTAAAAAGCTAAAATCTAGCTGCTGCCAGGATACAGAGAACTGGAAGAAGAGCCTGAATCAGTTTCCAGGTCTTTTATAGACAGAAACTGCTTGAACTTTGTAACAGACTCTAAATGAAATCAGCTTCCCTGAACAGCGGCACTGTGAAAAATAACGCCAGTGTTTTCGACATGTTTGTGTGTGTTAGAGGAAAGAGGCCCAAAAATAATGACTTCAGTTTTACTTTCATTTAACTGCTGAAAAGTCCCTAGCCATCCAACATTTTATGTCCTGCAGACATTTAAGGAGGGACTTTTTTCTCGACGTGATGCGCCACTGGGATGTTATGATTTGAATAACGTGTGTGTTTATTGGTTCCTCAGCTGCTGGGCGTGGCCTTCCTGTCTGTCGCTTTATGGGCCTGGAGCGAGAAGGTGAGAATTTAATTTTCCAACCAACAGCGAAGCTGAATCCTAAATGATACGGCCTTATTCACTGCATGTGCTCACTACATAGGGAATAACGAACTAGTCTCNTCTCTCTCTCCCTGTCTCTGTCTCTCTCTCTTGCTCCCTCTCTCCCTGTCTCTATCTCTCTCTATCTCTTTGTCTTTCTGTCTCTCTCTCTCTCTCTCTCTCTCTCTCTGTCTATATCTATCTCTTTGTCTTTCTCTCTCTCTCTCTGTCTTTCAGGGCGTTCTGTCCAACATCTCGTCCATCACAGATCTGGGTGGTTTTGACCCCGTGTGGTTGTTCCTGGTCGTGGGGACGGTGATGTTTGTGCTCGGGTTCGCCGGCTGCATCGGAGCTCTGAGAGAAAACTCCCTCCTGCTCAAGTTTGTGAGTCTCTGTGTGTTTTTATTACGTCTCTTAAATAATCGTCTTTAAGAGAGAGAGAAAAAGAGAGCCTGGTGAGGGAACGACTGTTTGTAGCTGCTGTAACGCAAGTCACAAGAGGAACTGAGTCGTTTCATGGGACGATAAATGTAACCATTAACGGATAAAATGTACGATGTTAATTGTAAAAACAGACTGGCTAAAACACTGGCCAGAATCTATGCTAATAATATAACAGTTATTAAACTGCTGTGTGTTCTCTTTACGTGCGTGACTTTCCGTTAAGAACACTCTATGCGTTCTTCTCGCTTTATTTCCTCTGCTACAGTTTTCCGTGTTTTTGGGAATCATCTTCTTCCTGGAGCTGACGGCCGGAGTCCTCGCCTTCGTCTTCAAGGACTGGATCAAAGATCAGCTCAAGTTCTTCATCAACAACAACATCCGAGCGTACAGAGACGACATCGACCTGCAGAACCTCATCGACTTCACGCAGGAATACGTGAGAACTTCTTCTGAGTTTTATTATTATTATTATTATTATTATTATTATTATTATTATTATTCATCACCGCAGCAGTTACAGCGATGCCTGGAGATACGAAGCTAGCGTAGCTAACTAGTAATGGAAGTGTATGGCCACCAGTTTAGCCAGATTACAGCAGCTTTACACATCAACTGCCCCCATGATGACAGGATTACGTGTGTGTGTGTGTGTGTGTGTGTGTGTGTGTACAGTGGGAGTGCTGTGGCGCATTCGGACCTGAGGACTGGAACCTGAACATCTACTTTAACTGCACCGACACCAACCTGAGCCGAGAGAGATGCGGAGTTCCCTTCTCCTGCTGCACTAAAGACCCTGCTGTGAGTCACACACACACACACACACACACACACACACATACACTCACATACACTTATGTATATATACACACACACACACACACACACATATATACACATGCATACACAAACACACACACATACATTTACACACACACATATACACACAACACACACACATACACATACACACAAACATATACACTTATACACACACACACACACACACACACACACACACACACACACACATCACACTATGAGCAGTTATATCACCAGCTGTAAGCTGAGGACGTTAACAGGAAGTGATGCGGATCTCCTTTATTGTTTGTTTATCTCTTTCTCTTTGTGTGTGTGTGTGTGTGTGTGTGTGTGTGTGCGCAGGAGGATGTAATAAACACTCAGTGTGGATACGACATCCGAGCTAAAGCCGTGAGTACACACACTCCCCGTCTCTGTCACCACAGAACTGCTGCGTGAGTTCTGATTGGCTGGGACGTCGGTGTGTCAATCAGGACCCAGTATGCAAATTCAGGCCATGGAGCACCAGCACCAGTGTACCATGGGAAGGGGGTGGAGCTTGTAGAGCAGGGGGCGGTTCCACATTTACATATTCATACAGTCCAGGTTTTTTGATTAGGGCAAAAGTATTGGTGCCTCAGTGCCTTTATCTGTCTAATGAAAGTTTTTATTTCAGGGCCAAATGGTCTCTGTTTCATGCTTATGTGTGTGTGTGTGTGTGTGTGTGTGTGTGTGTGTGTGTGTGTGTGTAGGACTCGGAGCAGAAGACGTTCATCTACACTAAAGGCTGTGTGCCGCAGTTTGAAAAATGGCTGCAGGAGAATCTCACAGTGGTGGCAGGAATCTTCATAGGAATCGCACTGCTGCAGGTGTGTGTGTGTGTGTGTGTGTGTGTGTGTGTGTGTGTGTGTGTGTGTGTGTGTGTGTGTGGGGCTGAAAATCATCTTTTGTTGTGAATTTCTCCCTTCAGATTTTCGGGATTTGTCTGGCTCAGAACCTGCTGAGTGACATTGAAGCAGTGAGAGAGAGCTGGTAGGAACTGTGTGTGTGCGTGCGTGTGTGTGTGTTTGTGTGTGCAACAGAGCAGTCGTTTGAGAATTTCAGTGTGAACTGTCTTTCTTCCTTTCTTTATTTATTCTTTTCTTTCTTTCTTTCTTTTTAAAGAAAGTGTTTCTGACTTTCATCTCCTTTTACTGGTTTCAGTTTGTTCACTTGACCCCGTTGAAGCCGGCGTCGTCTCAGCGTCCTGTCGAGGGAAGAGTACTTTTCGGTTTCATTTTTATTTCTAAAACACTTTAAATTACTGTCTACGTGTCACTTTCTGAACCGTAACGTCGATCTGTTCACAAGCGTCTTTACTTCCTCTAATGCAGACGTGACCGCAGTTCCTGCACTGACCACAGGGTGTAGCAGTAGAGTCGCTGTAGCGTTACGCTGCATGTTGTACAGGTTAAGATTTTTTTTTTTTTTTTTAAATAAATAAGTTTGGGGTAAAAATGAATTTTACTGATAAGTCTGTATTTTATTCCTTAAATTTAAACCTTGCTAACAGCTAGCGGAAGCTTAAGAAGACCAGCTAGCATCATGCTAATGGCACAAATGACCTCAAACACTCAATTCCCGTGACAGATTTATAAAAACAGCTGTAATCTAGTCAGTATTTAATTTATCACGAATTAGCGAACTTAAGTCTCAAGTTTCAGCATTGTAATGGTCAGAAGATTACGCTAACTGTTAGTGACGTTAGCGATGTTAGCCTGGTTCTATTTGGACCTATATCTGAGGTAAATATAAAAAAAAATCCAGCATAACTAATTTAGCAAGTTAACTGTAATTCTTTTTGTCTCTGTAATATAAATCTTTTGCTTTTCATGCTAGGAAGCTAGAAAGACGTAGTTTGCATTAATATGAGAAATGTATATAAATTGGTCGATTTCAAAGCACTGCTTTTTTATTTTTGTTTTTTTTTGTGCGTTTAATTGCTTATTAAATCTGTTCTAAGTGGCAGGAAATAAGAAGCACTGCATGTGTACTGGAATAATAATATTAGCGTAAAGGCACCTAGTATCGACAGCTAGCGATTTAAGATAGTTATAATTATGAAAATAATAATAATTCAGACCTCTAAATTTTAACTGCAGCCTTTTCATTACTTTTGATATGACTAGCGATAGATAGATACGCTAACTACGCTAAAGTGTTAAGCTGAATAGCAGAAACAAAGTTAGTTACCTATAAGAGCTATTAAATTCTTTTTACTCAGAACTGAGAGGCTATTTTTGTGTGATTCATAAATTATTAGCGAACATTTTTAAACTTAATATGGTAAGCATATTATTTGGTGCAGTAGCATTAGCATTAAAACACAGGTGCAAAATCTTGACAAACTGAATATTTTTGTAAATAAAAAGTGTCAATATTAGGTGCCTTGTTGTTCTTGTTCTTTAGGTATGTCAATATGAATTTAATATTATAGCTATTGGTTTAGCTAAATGTTCAGAATGTTTTTCATGCTAGCTGTGTGAATGAGTGAGTGTGTTGCACTTACTGGACTTTCTGGGCTATAAGTTGCGTTGTTGTTGTTTTGTTGTTGTTGTTGTTGTGGTGGTGGTGGATTTTTTGGGGGGATAAATTAGAGAGTTAAGCGATGTACATGTTATAAATAGAATAGGATGTTAAAACACATTAGCGTGATCATAACATGTCTGTTTGTTAAGTATATGTTAAGGTTAAATTGCACTACCGTTAGCTTGGTGCTAATTGAAAATTCCATATCTGCGCTAGCGGATACTAACACTACGCTAAAGTGAATTACACGTTAATTATGACAGTGACAGAAGGATTTTAAACTGGTGGCTAAACCCCCACACCAGCAGGTGGCGATGAAGAGTCGTATTAGGATTTAGTGTGGTGTCCTGTTTTCTCTGTTTACTCTGTTTACTCTGGAGCAACTTATAGTCCAGAACATACAGTAAATTAGTTTATCTAATTAGCATATCTAAGTAGAGTTGAGAGAAAGTGAAAGAGAGACAGAGTGAGAGAGAGACGTATAGTTTTGCTTTTGCTTTGCACATAAGGAACACTAACGTAAGTAAATGACAGTATTAATGTTGTGTTTTTTATATGAATGATGTAAATCTGACTCCAACACGTGTGTTCGACTTCTAAACAGGGTTTTTTTCTCTTAGACAGTCCTCACTGCTCGTGTGTGTTGTTGTGGTTGATGTGATTTGTTTAAGTCTTTTTACAGTATTGTATTTGAGCACATAAGCTATTCTCCATCCTGAGACGGGGTGAGCAGTGTGAACAATAAAGTTTGATATGTTTTGGTAAAAGTGTGTTTCCTGTTTCTACAGAGGCCACGCCTCCTTCATTAACACTGATAGATACAGAGGCCACGCCTCCTTCATTAACACTGATAGGTACAGAGGCCACGCCTCCTTCATTAGCACTGATAGATACAGAGGCCACGCCTCCTTCATTA
>CM074972.1:12738039-12753841 GCA_037577455.1 Pangasius macronema
AGATACAGAGGCCACGCCTCCTTCATTAGCACTGATAGATACAGAGGCCACGCCTCCTTCATTAGCACTGATAGATAGAGGCCACGCCTCCTTCATTAGCACTGATAGATACAGAGGCCACGCCTCCTTCATTAGCCCTGATAGATACAGAGGCCACGCCTCCTTCATTAGCACTGATAGATACAGAGGCCACGCCTCCTTCATTAGCACTGATAGATACAGAGGCCACGCCTCCTTCACCATGATCACACTGATTATTGATCGTATTACTCCACTTCAGAAATGAATCTTTGGTTCCTGAGTCACTTGAAGTGCACTTCACTGCATGAGTCTCCTCAGGTGGGGAAGCAGTGTGGCTAATCCGGGGATTAGGAGCCGCTCTTCATCCCTAATCCACCTCTATTCAAACAGGATTCAGTTTCACCGCCTCGACTCGGCATTATGTCCACTCCAAGAAAAGTCTCACCTAAAGCTAGTCCTTTATTCTGAGTGAGGATCGACTAGAATCAACTACAATCATATTTAATAAAGTAATTCAAGGCATCATTATTTAATCGAATCCATTATGATCTTATTTAGGATCAATATCTAATTTATTAGACGCTGAACCATTTAGGAAAGAGTCATTATCTAAATGAATCACTTATTATCTAATATTGGATGCACTGAATCATTTAGGAAAGAATCATTTAATCGAATCCATCATTATCTAATTTATCAGGCACTGAATCACTTAGGAGAGAATCATGTATTACAGTTTGCTACTCGTGAATATATTTAATATTATTTGCTAACACGAACCCCGGTGAGGTGTTTTATAACAGGGCTGGGATACATGACCTCGTCTAGGACAGGAAAAGGACAGAAAGTACAGAGAGAGAGAGAGAGAGAGAGAGAGAGAGAGATTTATCCCTCCTCCTCTCTGATTTGTGGCTCTGTCTCAGTCCTGATCCACGTTGACTGAGAAGCGTCTCAGGAGTCGAACAGTCTCGAGGTAAAACTTCTCTTTATTTTTTCTTTCTTATTCTTATTGTTTGTTTGAAGATGAAGTTCTAAAGAGCAACAAACAGAAATGAAGCAATTAAGTTTGCAATTACAAATATATATTTTTTGGTAATTAGTTTTTTTTTTTTTTTATAATGAATCACCAAAATTCTAATAAGACTACAGCAGAATATTCAAAACATGCTTTTACTGTATTTTTAAATTATAAACTTTGTTCATATAAAATTCATATTCATATAAAATAAGTTTATATTCATATAAACTCAAGCCTATTAACATATAATTAACTGCACAGCTCTAGAATAGGTTTATACTTTGGGCTTGCTCTTTAACGATTTCATGTGATGAAATTATACAATTATTTTGTAAATATGTACTAAATTCTTCATTTTTACTGCACACGTTTTGCATAATGTTATTTTAACTTCCACAATTTAAATGTTGTTGTTCTCAAGCTTTTGCTTAACAGTGACAGGGAACTACGTCGTGATGTGAATGTTCGCGAGACGAAAGGTCTGCGTTAATATGATCAATTAATGCATTTATTGATGCCTTCATTTGCATATTAGAGTTTAAAAAATGGTGCTGTGACAACGATGAACAAATAATTAACGTATCGCAGCACACTGCTGAGTAAATCGGAGTGAAAGTAAGGGGTTGAGTTTGGAGGCGAGCGGTGAGGAAGGTCAGGAGATCAGCAGCTTCTTGATCGGATTAAGTCATTAGACTGACAGATGGAGTGACGGCACACTGGGGATGGAGGGGGTTGTAGGTTTTATCAGAATGTGCAAAATTGGTAGGTTTTAATAACAACTGATCAGAACTTTTTTTGGTTTCATCCCAATTATTTCCCACTGATTTAGTCTCCTAATTCCCACCTGAGCTTCTCTGGTCACATGACAGCTAGGAATCTGTGAGGACGAAAACGAAAGACGTTTCCTTTGCACATTTTGTGACTTATTTAACAGCAGTTGAACACTCATGTACACATGACCTAACAAACATCTGCGACTGGTTAACGTCAAAGTGACAAAGCGTTGGGAGAGGAAGTCCCGACCTCGAAGCTCCGCCCACACTTTCTTACAGTAAATATGCAGGTCAACATTACCTTCTGAAACATTACAAACCATTATTCATTATTAAACGACTATCCCAAGACCTAATAAATCAGTTTTAGACTCAGGAAAGATTTGAGGTAGAAACCAACAGCGACTGCTTTGGAATTCTTTAGAAAGTTTTAAATTGTTAAATTATGCATCAACGGCATGGTATTAAAATAAAAGGGATTAAAAAAAGAACCCAAAATACTTTCAGTACAATACTTGAGCTGAGTTACCTTAGTTAGGATGAAACATTAGTTTTTTAAAAGAGTATTCTGATTCTGACTTTTCTTTATGGAAACGAATGTCAGGTGTCACTTCCTGGGACGCAGGTTGTCCTTTGATCACATCCACAGCTTCTTATTTAAAATACGTCCACAGGGAAAGTGTTGGCTGAAAAGAATGAATGAGGTAGTGCTGATGCAGTTTGCTATTGGACAGGAAAGGAAAAGAAGGCGGGGCTTGGGATCGATCGATTACGCTTGTGGCCTCGGTGGATGTGATGTAACCAGGATTTGAAATTGTGATCTGAGGATAGGGCGAAATCAAAGGAAGCTGCACCACTCAGGTGTTATTTTCCTTATTTTTTATATTTTACTGATTATCTGATTATTTATTTAGACCTACTTCTGGGTTTAAGTCAAGCTGTGTGTGTGTATTGCTGTGCTCACACATAACCTCAGGGACAATTTACAGAAAATCTTCCTTATTCCAAATGTTTTCTTCTTTTCATTTTGCACTCAACTGCAAGCTTAATCTTATGTTTATCAGAAATAATAGTCAATCTAACCTCTACATTAGCATCAGAGCTCCAAATTCCACTGCATTTTTTTTGCCATTTTGTAAAAGCTAAAATTCATCTCTCCCCCTCTCCCCCCTCCCCCCCTCTCCCCAGGACCTTATTATGAGGAAACCATTAGACGATCTTGCCCCAGTGTGGAATCAGAGAGTGTGTCCTTCCTATCAGGTTTAATCGGGGCCATGCCTACCACTCCATAGCTCAGAGACAGCCCACTGAACCACTGAGTCTTCCAACCATGGTCACCATGGTTCCAGCCAATCAGCGGCCAAGAAGGCATTATGTGAGGAGGAAACTTCGTGCATCACGGATCCTTGGGTTTGTGCTGAGCTTGTTCGCATTCTCTCTGCTCCTATGTTGGAGTGCCTTCAGAGGAAAAGATGAGTCTCAGCACCATAGAACTCCACGCTCTGCCCATCAGGAAGGGGTGGAGTTTACCACACCGATACCATTGGTGATGGAGAACCATGGAGATTATCCTGAGGATTTTTTCACTCTAGAGGAAAGGCGTCAGGGCGCCGTGGTGCTGCACATATTCGGGATGCTGTACATGTTCATCGCGTTGGCCATTGTGTGCGACGAGTTCTTCGTCCCAGCCCTTACTGTCATCACAGAGAAGCTCACGATCTCAGACGATGTAGCAGGTGCCACCTTTATGGCAGCTGGAGGCTCCGCCCCTGAGCTCTTCACGTCTGTTATTGGTGTGTTCATCTCGCACAGTAATGTTGGGATCGGCACCATCGTGGGCTCGGCTGTCTTCAACATCCTGTTTGTGATCGGCATGTGTGCACTGTTCTCGCGTGAGATACTCAACCTCACCTGGTGGCCGCTCTTCCGTGATGTCTCCTTCTACATCATGGACCTCATCATGCTCATCTTCTTCTTCTTGGACAATTATATCACCTACTTGGAGAGCATGGCTCTGCTAGGAGCCTACGGTTCCTATGTTCTCTTCATGAAATACAACGCCACTGTGGAGATGATCATCAAGAATCTGATTAACTGGAACCAGGTGGGCGAAGTGGAGGTCGTGTCCAAGGTGAGTCGAACTCAGAATCAATCTCTGTCCAAGGTTTCATGGCTGAAGAGATACACAGGAAGTAGTCAGTCACCTGTTCTGGCTCCTGACCATGTTGGAGTAAGCTTCCACAAAGGAATCACGTGGGTAAAATCATCCGAGGAAGAACAGAACACCTGTCAGGTACATAGAGAAAGAAGCTCAATGTCAGGCAAAGATGGTTGACTGGTGAAGTTTGGTGAGGTAGGGTGTGAGGAGGTGTGGGGTGGTTTTTTTGGGCTTCATCTAGGTGTAGTATCTTCCTGAAGCCTTCATTGCAGACCCAAACAAAGAACACCATTACATGAAGATGCTTTGGCCACACCCACTTACAACATTTACACACCTATGTTGCGCTTCCTTATACGTATATGTCATGTATGTAAATAACTTTCTACCCGTTGTCCCCACATATCAGATTGACAATAGAGTTACTACGGTTGTCTTGGAGGACATTATATACTTTGTTTTGATTGTGTTGCTTTTAATTCAAACATCTCTGTGCCTCGTAACCTATAAATAACTTCTTTCTGCAGAACAATGCCACCATCGTTACATGGCTTTTAGCATATAGGGTTTACAATGACAAATCGTTGGCCAGATATACATTAGAGTTTCAGATTTGCTTTTGATATTAATGATAATAAGTTGTTAAATGATAAGCAAATTCTTAAAACTGAAGGTGGCTTCTTTATCTCTCATGCACCCGGATGGATTTGTTGCTTTCTGAAGTGGTGTGTCCTTCTTACAGAGCTCAGGTGACTCAAGATGGTCATAGCCATTTCACATGTCAGATGTCCTCAGTAGTTACAGTTCTCATCTATCTAGCATGTTTAATCTATCTTGATTCCAGCAACCAGTATTCTGTTCTCATGAGGCTGTGGATTAGTTTAAACTCGCAATCCAAATCAGTGACCCAAAGCCTCAACCTCTGAGCTAGCAGTGCTAAAAACTGTCAGAAAAATAGCTACTAAACTGTTATTGTAGAGTACAAACACTCGTCAGTGGGGTGGGACCCTCAAGGGTAGATCTCTGGTACCTTTAGAGGATAAAAATAGTAGTGCAATATGTTTGAGGTACAGAATTGGCCCTAAAGACCATTATTGTGCCATTGTGGGTATATCTACATTGTTTTACCTTGGGGAACCTGTATGGTACATTTTTCTTGACAGATTATGAATAAATTATGGTAACATAACAGTAAGAGAAATAAAGCACTCCATTATGGGGTGTATATCTCCCCTTCCCAAATGATGTGACATAATTACATACCACAGAGAAAAGTTTCTCAGCATGGTGGAACCCATGACATTTGGTGGTTGCTAATGGTAATTAAAGTCTTTTTTTTCCACGTTTCCACTATTACAGTGTTTTTACACTGTTTAAAAGACATAATGGCTACATGCTAGCTGGCTAAATAGTTATCTAGCTTATACATGACATCATAGTTTCTTAGCAGAAGTGTTCGTACAACTTTAGTCACTTAAACAAAAACATATTGTTGCCTTCCCATGACAAAACCATGGCTCCATCAATTCTAGAGACATGCTTTATTTTCTGACACTGACAGGCATAAAACAGCCATGGATGTGTGTGTGTGTGTGTGTGTGTGTGTGTGTGTGTGTGTGTGTGTGTGTAGATCCAGCAGATTCCCACATGTAACCACTTGTTCCCCTGAACTAATCCGATAAGCGCATCAGATCCTGTTAGCATGGCTAACTTTAGCCAGGAACCACGCTGTGTCCTCAAAAGTCAAAACAGCATGACCTCAACCTCAAACCCTCATTTAAGGTGCTGTTCATGGCTATAAAAAAGAGTGATTGTGTGAAGTTCATTTCAGTAGATTTACATATTTGGATCTGTAGTGTAAGAAACATTGATTTTGTCATTTCAGTCCATGGCAACAGTCTGAAATCCAGTAATCCAGAATGACCTGCCTGCCGAGCGTGACAATAAATAGATATAAAAAAAGACTCTTAATGCTTAAGCTGCAAGGTCTTTCACTGTCTGTCTCACAAAGACTGTTTGATCATGCTGCTTATTTACATTTAAACAGTTGGCAGTTTAAGCTGTTTCCAAATGTGGAAACAGATTAAATTGCAATGATAAACAATACTCTGAGCATGTGGATTTGTATTCTGGGGCACTAGAGACTAATGCTAGACTAATGCTATTTTGGAGTAAAATTATCTTAAATTACTCCTTAAAAACAGCACCGATCCTGTCCGGTGGGGATTCTAGCAGTTTCCTGAGAGAGTTCCTGTCAGTTTTATCCCACTCTCCCACTGACTAGGCATGCAATTTAGCTACAATGTGTGGTTTCTATTTTAGTGTTTCATCTGCTGTTCCAAATAATCCGACATCTGAACTGTCCATTTTGACTCACCACCATATTTGGTAAATTCCATACCAAATGTGATCATAAATACCCATACTTTTGCCACTTCTTCCAACTCATTTTATACAATAATAACTCAGTCAATCTGGTGTTTTGCCATGTTTGTAAATGGCAGGTGACCTATTGACACTGTACAATAGAGCACTGCTATTGGTGGATGCAGAACATTCTGCAGAGAAAGCACCAAAGTGCTATATCACCTGAAAGGGTTGGTCTTTAGATCTTTGCAGAAGGATTGGCAACATGGAGCTGTTCTGAGTATGGATAAGTGGGCTTCATTCCACCACTGAAGACCCAGAAAACTGAAGCAGGGAGATCTTATTCTATCTTAATCTCAACAAAAGAGCATGCCTTAGCTTTGCTGTTAAAGATCTGAGCTATTTTTATGGGAAAGGTTTTATTTTGATGTTGATGGTGAGCAAAAAATCTGCAAGATCTGGTGGTTGATGGGATGTGTTTGGAGAAATTGAGCCCATCATCCCAAATCATACCAAGACTCTTAGATGTGTGCACTGGATAGACTGTAAGATCCAGCATGAGTAATTCCTTAGCTATTTCTTAGATTACTTTTTTGTTGAGGTTAAACCTTGGGTGCTGTTGATCCTGAAAGATAAATCAGAACGGCAGTCGGAGACACTTGCGAAGTGGACGAAGCTAAAGACAAAAAAGGTTGTGTGCCATCAGCATATCGGTGTTAGGAGACACCTTGATACCTGGTCACTGAGACCAGTGGCTTTGTGTTTAGGGAGAACAAAAGTGGGCCAAAAACTGATCCCTGAGGAACTCCTATAGTAAAGCAGTGAGATTGGATCAGGACTGAGGACAGATCAGGTAACTGGATCCAGGAACATGTGCTTACAGTGAGTTTATGTAAAATAAGTGCAGTGTAATCGGTGTTGTATTTCAGTGTTACTGAGTGGAGGATCTTAGCAATTGGGTCAGTTCTGGGTTACGTTATGAATTAGGAGATAAATCCTTTCTTTGAATAAGTGGAGACCAATAGATTAAGCATTATTAATTAATCAATATTATTAAGCAATTAAGCTTTACAGAGAGGCTATGAAGCTTCGAGCATATATGGAAATTCTTTATTCTCATACTAATGGCTAATCTGTACCTGTATAACATTCGTCAGCATTGCTTCAGCTTTGGACAATAATAATATTTTTAAATCAATTTATTAAAGATAAAATATGCCATTAATTTACGTCTCTTTTACAGGCTGTTCCTGTTCCAAACCTGATGATTCCTTTCTTGCTCTGCTTCTTTAGATGTGTATTGTTTTTTCTTAGTGAAACTATCAGATGAATCCTGTTGCCTTTTTTTCTTTCGTTTGCTGTTGAGTCACAGAGACTAAATCCCATAATTTCCTTCACTGCATGAATTTGTATACATATATTCACATGTATGAGTGAATATGTAATGATATTTCTCCACTGTCCACTCAAACTCAAAAGTCATTTGGCAAAATCATAAACTGTAATTAAAGATTTGGAATACTTTACTAGTAATCGAAATTGTTTTATATAGAGTTAAATCTCACATCGCATATCTGCTTTACACAATGTTTTATGATAAAGTGAAGAGATACTGCTTGCTTTGACATCATACTGCAGTTGTAGCTTTGAACAGAATGATATCTGCACCATCATGCTCTGGAGTTTGGATTTTATATCTGGATTTATATATATATATATATCTTTAAAGGTGCAATTTCTAGTGTTTTGAAGTGAACTTAAGATAAGATTAATTTCAAATATAAAACTAATTCAGACTCAATAGGTACTGTCTTCCATTTAGAAATTAGCCCCACCTCCAAAACAGAAAAGTGCTTGTTCAGACCCTTCCATTTTCTTTAAAATACAACTCACAAGTCATACTAAGATTGAACAGAGGGCGGGGCTTCGCAGTGGGCTCTAAACATTACACACTGCTCCTTTAAAACCCTGTTCCCTGATACCCAGCTACCCTCTGGAGTTACTGTTATCACCCCAAAGTTGATTATTGCCTATAACAGCATGTCCCCATGTGTTTTATTCCTCTTATACCACAGCAGTTTTAAAGAACGATACATCAGACTTTCTGTCTGTTTAGTTACATTAAATGTTGTGGAACATCTGCGAAACAAGGTAGTTCCTGTTCTCTTTTCTGTTATAGCAGATATAAAGATTCTTTCCCTCACCAGAGCTTGTCATGTTACTGAGAAACCGCAAAAAACACGAACTCCTCTGTCCTGAAGATGTCACATGTAAACACAAATAAACACGTAAACACATTTCCCCTTACAGAAAACTTCACCTTAAAGCACCTTTCATCCTTTGTCTTAATGATTATTTTTTTCATTTCAAAATTCTGTGTATTTACACCAGCAGCCTGGTGCACAAAATATTCAGAGAAAGCTTGAGGCACTTTTGCTATTATTAAAGTACATCACAGGTAATGATAATAGTTTAGATGTCACACTGATGTACTGTCACAGCTCTACCTGTCTCCGGAATATTATAATTTATAAAATAATAAATATTGTTGTATATAATGAAGTAATATTGGATATCTCTGTGTCTTTCTGAAGGTCGAGAGCACTGCGGATGACGAGACCAAACTCTCGGTATGTATAACTTCACTCCACGTTACACATTTCAGCTTCAAGTTTAATAAAGAAAATCAGCTGTCATATTGTACAGTATAGTGATATATAAGATAAAATAATACAGTTGTGATAATAATAATAATAATGATAATAACAATAATGCTTATATTAGGGGTAAAATAGATTTTAGCATCTAATCATTTACTTGTTTCAGTGACTAATGATGATCAAATTTGCAGTAAAGAGTATCATGAGTGTCATATCGTAATATCGATATTATATCACTATATTGCCCAGTCTTGGTCTATATCATATGCTGTTCTGTAAATGCTCTTCCTGCTTTAGGCCAAGCCCCATCTTCAGAGAGGTGTAAGCTCTGCCTCTCTGCACAACTCTCTGATGAGGAACAGCATCTTCCAGCTCATGATCCACACACTAGATCCACTCAGTGAGGGTAACACTCATACACACTTTCCTCAACACGGTAGCGTGTGTGCGTGTGTGCGTGTGTGTGTGTGTGTGTGTGTGTGTCGCAAACTGCATTATTTTGTTGTGTTTTAGGGAAATTCAAGGACAAAGCTTCCTTTCTTCACAAGATGGCAAGAAAAAAGGCACAAGATGAAATAAATGGCATTGGTATGTGTTCTAATAAGGAATTAGGGAATAAGTGTGTACTGTATCATAAACCAGCTGTGTTTCAAATCACATACTTCTGTACACAAATGTCTGAGTGAACAGACCTGCAGTGTCACTAAAACATTTAGTTGTCCTTCTTTCGTTCATTGTTTTTCTCTTGCTATCTATCATGCAGTGGGTAAGAAACTCCCCAAAAGTACCAGCGTGGAGGTGGAGGTCACTCCGCCAATGAACGGCAGCATAGCACAACAGGTAACACACTGCAGCCAATCGATTTACTGATAAAACAAACCAGCAACCAGTTTAATTGCTGCTCTTAACACACCCCAAGTGTATAATTGTAGCACAAGGGGAGGTGTGCGTAAGTGTTTGTGGAGGAAACTGATTGACTTGGGAGAGGATCTACGCTCCAAGGGCAGGATTTATAGAGCAACAGTAAGCTTAAACATTTGGAAACGTGTGGTTGTTTCCCACCAAATTTCAAGTGAGGGATTTTAGGGCATTGAGATCACAGAACCTTTAAACCTCAGTGAAAACACAGAACTTTGGGAATATAGGTCTGTGTGAACATATGTTCCTGGAAACAAAACCCCTCTGAACATAAAGTACATTTAAGGTACATTTCATTGGAGGAATATAAGCTCCTGAGAACAGAAGGCCCTGGGAACATAGAGCCAAGGTACCATACAGCATTATGGCATAGGACCCTGGGAACTTCTGGGAATCAAGGAGAACACAGGGTTGATTTCCAGACAAAAATCATTGAGGTAACATACAGCCCCAGGAACTTGGGACTCTTGGGACTTTGAACAAAGGACACTGAAAACATATGGCCTTAAGTACATAGCACGTTGGCAACATAGGACCCTAGAAAAATAGCGTCTAGTGAACAAGGATAATGGGAATATAGGGGTCTGGAAACATAGGATCCCCACTAAATTTCACTGGGTAAATAAGTGACTGCGAACATAGTACTTTGGTAACATAGGGGCCTCTGAACATAAAATAGAGCCATGGGAATATAGGATACTGGGTTCATAGGCACCTGGGAACATAGGACTCTGGAAATATAGGTCCCTGGGAACATGGAACCCTGCGAAACCAGTAGCCTAGAAACAGATGGACCTGAAAACAAGCGCTCTTTAAACATACATAGGTCTCTGTGAACATTAGACCCTTGGAGCACAGTTGTCTGGGAACATAGGAACTTAGAAACATAGGAACCCAGGCACTTAGGACACTGGGAACATTGGGCCCTAGGATCATACGGCTGTGAGAACAAGAACCCCAAAACATAGACTCCTGGGAAGCTAGGACCCAAATATCATTGGACCCTAGAAACATTGAGAACATAAGAACATTGAGAACAAGGACCCTGGGAGCATAGTGCTGTCTTTCCAGAAACTTTCTTGAGGAACATGGGACCCTGAAACAGACTTATAGTTGGTTAGAAACATTTTTCACATGTTCCCTTCATGAATGGAGCCTGTTTTTAAAAGAAAATTGCATCAAATCGCAATGCCTTCTTGCTAAACATCGCTTTGGCCATAAGATGGCAAAGGGGTCTCAACTAAAGGGTGTGTATGAAGGTGTGTTTAAAGCAGGGCTGGAGCTATGTCTATGACTCAGTCACTGATATGAGTATTTTGATGCAGGGTGAGGAAGAAGAAGAGGATGAAGACCAGCCTCTCAGCTTATCATGGCCAGAGACAAGCCAGAAGAAAGTGATATACCTCTTCATTTTCCCCATTGTGTTCCCACTGTGGCTCACACTGCCCGACGTCCGCAGAGAGGTGAGAACCTCAAGTTTAATTATCCATAATGCCTTGCATGTTCTTAAGACATTTCTCTTTCAGACAGGGTTCCAAGTAGAACTTCTTTGGAGCACTAGAATCATTAACCATCCAAAGAAGAAGTTTTTTCCTATGAGTGTATCTGTAGGTCTACCTATCTCTCCAGGGTGTGACTGCACCTTGCTAAACTAGAGGCTTTAACCCTTCATCAATGTTAGCAACTGTAGCCTCATTTGACCAAATACCAACTACCTGTTATTTATTTTTTCACTTAGACTTCAAGGAAGTTCTTTCCCATGACTTTTCTGGGTTCCATCACTTGGATCGCTGTCTTCTCCTATTTGATGGTGTGGTGGGCTCACCAGGTGAGCAAGAACACACACACACACACACACACACACACACACACACACAAACACTAAAATTCATTCCACCAATCACAGAAGCGGAACACATACAGCTACTCAACGTTACTGCTGTTTGCTGAAGAAGCAGTCCCTGAAGAACGGCTAGCATAACAATATAGAAGCTTAAATGTACAGAGAGTATAATGATGAGGAAAAGAGATAAAGATAGTCTGAGAAAGACAGACAGAGAAAAGCAGCCAAATCCCAAAGCCAATTAGGTGTTCACTTCTGTTCCTGCTCAATTAAGGCTATGACAGACTAGCAGCATTTAAAATAGCAGTGCCATTTGTAACAGGGCCAAGAAGTACTCGTCCATTTTATGAAGCTAATGTACAACACAGTAATTTACCAGACTACATTTTTCTAGCAGTTTATGTGACTTAAATAGCAAAGTAAAGTATTTATTACAGCTTATTCTTGTAAAATGTAAAATGTTTTGCTAGGGTTTTTATGGTAAGTCTGCTACGTCAGGAGATACAATATAGTTATTTGATCTAAAATTAGAATTCAAAATTTCTGTGGGATTTGATAAATGATAAAAGATATTTTATTAAAAAAAAAGAAAAAAAAGATGATAAGAACAAGAAGAAATATTAGATTAAACAAAAATATATGCAATTAAATTAAAAGGTGTTATAATTAAAAGATGTTTAGGATGAAGTAAAAAATTGACTGGAATAATATAAAGCTAAAGACATAGAAATGGTCATTAAATGTTAAAATAAGCCGTTTTAGAAGTTAGATAACGGTTTTGACCAGAAGAGGTTTGTAGCCACGTGGTCATGTAAGGACATAATGGACTGTGTGACCTCCTCGTGTGCACATAATGGCAAAAATATTACAGAACAGGATATCTTTACACCCCTACAACGTGTTTGTTCAGAGCCGGGAGTTCTGAATTTTTGGATTACACCACAGGTTGGGGAGACTATCGGCATTACGGAGGAGATCATGGGTCTGACGATTCTCGCAGCAGGAACCTCCATTCCAGATCTCATCACCAGCGTAATTGTGGCCAGGAAAGGTTTAGGAGACATGGCTGTGTCGAGTTCAGTGGGATCCAACATCTTTGACATCACTGTGGGGTAAGGATTATCATCAATAAACCCTATTAGGCATTAAAAGCGCTGTGTGAGCACCAATGTTTGATTGTCCTTTTGTCGTTTGTCGTTAGTTTGCCCTTCCCGTGGCTGCTCTACTCAATCTTTCACAACATGAAGCCGGTGGCAGTGAGCAGTAACGGCCTGTTCTGCGCCATCGTGTTGCTCTTCATCATGCTCATCTTTGTCATCGTCTCCATCGCCATGTGCAAGTGGAGAATGAGCAAGTTCCTTGGCTTCTTCATGTTCCTGCTTTATTTCTTTTTCCTCGTGGTCAGTGTCATGCTGGAGGACAAGATCATCACCTGCCCCGTCTCCATCTGAGGAGCCTCAGGGGAATATGTCTTACCAAGCAGAAAGTGGAGATACAACACTCACACTATCTCTGTCTGAGGGGCTTTGAGACAATACGCACAAAGAAATAAGCAGAAACTACACAGAACAACTACACAAATCGCAGAGAGCCGCTACAGAACCTACCAAGAAACCACAAGGAAACTATGAATAAAATATTCACCAAACTACTACAGTCACTGATAATGACAGAAAAAGGCAAGGAAACTACACAAAAACTACAGAAACTACACAGGAAATGACACAGTAACTACACAGAAAATTACACATAAACTTATAATAAAAATTACACAGAAGGTTACACAGAAGCTACACAAACATTACAGAGACACTACACAAAAAAACACACAGAAAACTATATAGAAAGTACATAAATAGTTTGGCCTTGTTTGTAATTTGGACAATTATTACAGTTACTGTACAGAAATTAAACAGAAAACCATAAGGCAAACTACCCATAAAATACACAGAAACTATAGAGAAAACTGCACGGACAATTCAAGCACACACATCAGCATGGAGAAACCCAGAGGGACCCGTGCTTCATGTGGTGTTAAAAGAAGGCACATTATTTTAACCGTAAATCATTTTTTGATGAACAACATGGACGTGTGGACTGTTGAGAGACATTGCATGGAAACTCCTCAGGGATGTTCACAGTAAAGACTTCAGGACTTAATGTGAATAAAACAAGCCTGAAACTGAACCTGAACACTAAAGGGCTGGTCAGTCGAAGCATTTCCTTCGATTGTAACGGGTGGAGCTTAAATGATTTGTTTCGTGTATACTGTATTAATTTTTTTCAATATAGCTGATTTAATGCCATTCATTAATCATTAGAGTTCTGATTAATAGAATGAATAAATGATAGATGTGCTGATATTACATATTTATATCATATCATTTACAAATACTGGCCAACGATGCTGCCTGTGGTATTTTTACAGTATCCAATGTGTGGAATATAACGTATCATTCTGTGATACTAAACACAATATCATTTTTTTTCTCATTCTCAAATAATACATTTAATATTTACAATAGTGCGCATGTTCATCATCCTCATCTATATGCATCCAGGGCATTTATCTATATTTTATCTACTTCATTTGATGTATTTAAGTCACAGTAATCAAGTCATCATGCTAACTGTTAAAAATTTTAAATGTTTGATTTTAAATGTTCATCAATTCAGCAAATTTGTCCTTTGAATGTTTGAATTGTACTTGGATCACTTGTCACCTCCCGAACCCTAGCGAACAAAATCATTGTCACCTTTTGGTCTTCGAAGTAAATAAATCCCTTAACCTGTCATGTTTATAGCTGGAAAACTGGATGCTAACATTAACATATTATCATAAAAGCAAGAAGTATTCCCATGGGCCTGATAGACCTGCAGACATTTCTCACGTTTACATGCACATCAATATTCCGATATTAATCAGAATTTGGTGATACTCTAATTAGTATTGAGTCTGTGGTCCGAATTCCCGATTCAGATTAAGACAATATTCAGATTCATGTCCCTGGAATACGCCTGTTTTAATCAGAAATTTATTGCATGTAAACATCTTATTCAGAAATTCCACTGAAAGGAGATATATGCGCGTGCTCAGTCCGCAAGGAATTGTGGGTGCTAACGGATGCGTAGCGTAACAGATGCTTTCCCGACCCTTTCCGTGTCGAGGTGGAGTTGTTGGGCATTACTGATGGAGAGAAGTGTTAGAGTCCTCATTAAATTAGTGTGAAAAATTAGTAATAAAACTAATACCTGAGTGTACTCTATAACCAACAGCAGCATCTTGAATCTCCCAGGAAATAACCGCGGGAAAGGAAAAGCGCACGTGTAGATCAGCAAACTTACAACAACCACGTATACAGGAATATTCCAATGCCTGTACGCTTATAAACATCGTATTCGGAATATGACTTTAGCCTGAATATAAACTTTAAATGGGATTTGATGTGCATGTAAACGTAGTCATTGATGCTTGCAGGGCATTATGGGTAATACATGTGGTCATTTGGAGAACAAATGAAGATTTATAAAATACTGAATGTAAAGAAGACTTGTTAGAACAGACTCTACATGTTCAGCATTTGTTTTTTTTTAAATGACGAAGTTATACTACAGTATATGCCTCAGAAAACCTGCTGTATCTGTCAATCTCAGAATGTCGTACATGAACGCTGACAGAAATAAAAATGACTCGTAACTGTCTACAGAGTGTTATTTCAAGAGAAAGTATGAGTTCAGTGGATAAGACTCAAACCAACCAGTGAAACGCAGCAAAAGCGCTTTAGTCGAAATTAGTCACAGCTGGAGCTCCATTGGTGAAGCAGGTGAAGTTTAAGTGAGTGAAGTGAAGTGACTTTGTGGCCAAGTGTGGCGACCCAGACTCGGAATTTGTGCTCTGCATTTAACCCATCCAAGTACACACACACAGTGGTGAACACACACACACACACCTGTGAACACAGGTTCAAAGCAGTGGGCAGCCATTTTAGCTGCGGCGCCCGGGGAGCAGTTGGGGGATCGGTGCCTTGCTCAAGGGTCTCACCT
>CM074972.1:12762375-12787239 GCA_037577455.1 Pangasius macronema
TGCCAGCTGTAGCAGTGTTCAACCCACCTGTACGAGAAAACATGGGGTTAGGGTTAGGGTTTACGCACACGCACACACACAAGCACGCACATACACACACAAGCACGTACATACACACACAAGCACGTACATACACACGCACACACACAAGCACGCACATACACACGCATATGCACACACACATACACGCACATACACACGCATATGCACACACACATGCGCGCGCCGCACGTGCACACAAAGGAAAATCTGTACAGTTTGTAAGAGTCAGTTGAAGACAGTGTCAGAGGTTTTGTATCATAACCACAGTGTGTGTGCGCGCGTGCGCGTGTGCGCGTGTGCGTGCGTGTGTGTGTGTGTGCGTGCATGTGTGCAGAGACAGCGAGGTGAAACACAGGCTGATTTCTCGTACGGAAGCGAAGCAGCTCTTCCTGTTGAAAGATTGCGATCTGGACCAGCGCGAGCCGCCACTGCGCTTCATCCTGAAGAAAAACCCCCACAATCCTCACTGGGGAGACATGAAGCTCTACCTGAAATCACAGGTAACACCTCTGAACCCTGACCTCTGACCTTCAACCCCCAAAAAACTCCCCCATACACCACACTGAGCTGATGTGAACCCTGACCCCTGACCTCAGAACCTGCACTACCTTTTATTATAGTTTCATATCAACATTATTCCACCCCCTGCTCTCTACCCCCTACTAGGTACTCCCTACTCTGTACCCATTACTCCCTTCCCACTACCAACTACCCCCTACCCCCTACTCCCTACTCCCTACTCCCTACCCCCTATCCCTTACCCCATACAAAGTGCACCATGATTATAACAAGCAAAGCCCCATAACTAGCGCACTATGTAGTGAACCATGTGTGGATTTGGACATACAGCAGATTTTACATAATAGTATATTTGTAAGCCTGTGTGTGTTTGTTTATATATGTGTGTGTGTTTGCACACACGTGTATGTGTGTACGTGTGTGTGTGTGTGTGTGTGCACATGCAGGTGGTGTGTCGGTCTCTGGAGGTTTGGGGCAGTGAGGAAGCTCTGGAGGAGGCGCGAGAGACTCGAGAGGAAAACAGAGAGGTACAGAAACAGAAACGCTTCAACAAGAAAGTCAAAGGTACAAACACACACACACATTTATACACACACCCTTGTACACATACACATGCACGCACACACACACACACACACACACTTATACACATATATATTTTTTTGTTTCTCTCTGCCACTATCTTTCTCT
The DNA here is from genome assembly GCA_037577455.1 of Pangasius macronema. Lineage (NCBI taxonomy): Eukaryota > Metazoa > Chordata > Actinopteri > Siluriformes > Pangasiidae > Pangasius > Pangasius macronema. The sequence continues at coordinate 12,763,627 of CM074972.1, forward strand.
GGTTGATTCTCTCTGTGTATCTCTCTATGTCTGTTTCTCTCTTTCTCTCTCTCTCTCTCTCACACACACACTCCCTCTCCCCCTCCCTCTCTCTCTCTCTCTCTCTCTCTCTCTCTCTCTCAGAGTTGAGGCGTGCGGTGAGGAGCAGTATGTTCAGGAAAGACACCGGTGCCCACCAGCATGATTACGGTGAGGAGGAGCTGCTGGATGAGGATGAGGATCAGTACAGGAAAGTGTGTAAGACCTGCGGACACCAGCTCACCTACGAGAAGATGTAGAGCCGGCTGTGTCCCAAATCCATCCTGCGCTCACTCCCTCACACACACACACACACACAGACTCGGTGATGTGAGGACAGAGCGCTGGTGGAAATGTTCATGGACGTCAGAACGATGGGATCCCCAACACTCACTGGTGCTGCTGTCACATTTTACCAAAATGGGAACAGTCTTCATATGCAATGCTCCCTAACCATGCTGCCTACCTAGGGAACTACCTTCAGATTGGAATACACCTCTAGCGAATGTCTGTTACATTCCAACTGAATGAAATGTAAAATAATTTTGTAATAAAGAAGCAACTACTCAGGGGTTTGGGGTTTTGAACTTCATCTTGTTGTATTGTGTGTGTGTGTGTGTGTGTGTGTGTGTGTGTGTGTGTGAGAGAGAGAGAGAATTTCAGTTCTTCCGTATCCCTCGACCACAGATTCCTCACAGGATGAGCGCTGGATCTGCTCTAAGATACTGACTCTGATCGATTTGGTGCTAAAGTCCCATTTTATTTCTGTATAAAACTGATTTGGGGGCGGAGCTACATCAGCTCAGTTTGTGATGTCATAAAATAAAACTCTATGGATTTGAACCAATCACATCTGATATGCTAATTATTAATGGATAATGGATCAAGGATAAACATTACTCTAATACTCCAAATCCAACAGGATAAAATTACTTTATTTTTATGTTCCCTCCTTCACACACACACACACACACACACACACACACACAGATTTATTATTTGCCAGGTCTGGAATGGCGTGTCCTTTGATTTGTTGGACTGTACGGTGGCCTGGAGGTGTAAGAGACTAAAAACAGCAAAGTGAGATACAAAGCAGTCAGCAGTAATGTTAGCAATGCCAGGCATGTACAGCATGAGCTTACTGGCGCTAACTGCTAACAAAACACACACACACACACACACACACACACTCAGAGGAAAGCTAGACCTGCATTTCTGTCTTATAAACATCTGTAAAAGTTTATAAAAAAAAACAAAAAAAAAAAACAAACACGTATTTTGTTTGTCACCGAGTATTGTGATTACTCTGAGCCTCAGAGGATCACCCGCACCGGATTATAAGATTATTCCGCTCTGTCTGAGACTCCACCTCAAGCAGCTAAGTAGCCTTTATGTTAGTGTTTAATAGTTTAGCTACCATTTGTATGTTAAGTATGCTAAGATTTCCTAGTTAACTTTTCCTCACTAGGTTAGATTTTGTTTGCTTATTTGGGTTTTATTGGCTAGTTCTAGATTTCACTTGCTAGTCTTTCTTTGCTTGCTAGCTAGGTTTTGTTTGCTAGGTTAGATTTCACTTGCTAATTTGTGTTAGCTGTTATTTTGTGTAGCAGTTTAGCTAGGTTTTTGTTTGCTAGTTTAGTGTTTGGTGTTATATTCTATAGTATACTTAGTATGAATATTTAAAAAGCAAACACACACACACACACTCATGGGTTCATGAGCTCCATAAGGTCACCTCCATGATGGATGTTCAGGGTCAAAGGTCAGATGCTAATGCTGCTATGAAAGTGTAAAGTCACACGTCCTCTTCGACTTTGGTGCTTATTGTTGTTGTTGTTTTCTATTCTTAGTGAGGTTTTGTAGTTTTCTCCGTATTCTAAGAATTAAGTTTGGCTCCGGTTCTCTCCTGTCATGTGTATTTTCTACAGACATGTGGTGTTGCATTTCCTGAGGGTCTGCTTTGATAAACGACTCTCCTGATTTGGCAGCTGCTGTTTTATAAGGTGTTCTGCTCGTAACTGATCCGCCGGTCGCATTCGCGTTTTAAATAGCGGCCTAAATTTAACCGCTTTGTGGAGGTCATTGAAAATCCAGACGAGAGAAAGAGAGAGGGAGAGTGATGACTTGTGTGTGTGTGTGTATATATATATATATATATATATATATATATATATATATATATATATATAATGTATGTATGTATGTATATATCATATTAGCGCTGCTAATATGCGTCCTGTGCGACATGAACAACTCACACATTTGCAAGTTTTCCGACAAAAAAGTCGTTAGCCTTTACACGCTACCCTGGCATTTGTTAGTTTAGTGTTTTGTGTGCTAGGTTAGCTTTCACTTGCTATTATGTGTTGACTGACTAGTTAGATTTTCTCTGCTTGTTTAACTTTCTCTTGCAATATTGATAGTTTAGCTTTTGTGTGCTAGGTTAGCTTTCGTTTGCTTGTTTGTGTTCTGTGTGCTAGTTAAATCTTGCTCATTGTGTCAGATTTGCTAGTTTAGATTTCAGTAGCTAGTTTGTGTTTGCCCATTAGCTAGCTTTTGTGTGCTAGGTCAGCTTCTGTTCACTAGTCTAGATTTCATTTACTAGTTTGGCTTTTGCTTGCTAGTTTGTATTCACTTGCTAGCTAGCTTTGTTTTTCTAGGTTAAATACTCAAGAATTTAAATACAAAGTTAGTCTTCACTTGCTACATTACTATTTATTTGCTAGTTTAGCTATTCTTTGCTAGTTTATCTCTCACTTGCTAATTTGTATTTGCTTACTAGGTTAGCTTTCGCTTGCTAGGTTGCTCTTCAAACACAGTCGTTTGTTAGCTGGCTTTACAAAACATTTCACATGAATAGCTCACTCAGTCTTGTGGTATTTGGTCAGTGGTTAACAGTAAATGCTAATGGTTTTTACACACTATAATTAATAATACCTTAATATAATTAAGGTAAATATCGATGTTCTTGCTACATTTCCATTGTCACTGAGTGCTAGCAAGCTAAACTGTTAGCCTTACATATTTCTCAGTTTCCTAGCAACAGCTGTATCATTTGAAGGTTCAATTCAGAAGTTTTATTTGAACATCGTAAATATTACAGTCACTTCAAGCTTATTTTTTACCACAGATTTACCAACAATTAAAATATTTAGCCTTTTTATGATTTATACTGCATATATTTATTTTGTTAATCACTTAAGGCTGCATTTTATTGCTTGTTGTGATGCAGTGCTGATGTTTTTCATCACGAAACTCATGGAGATTCAGTTAGCGGTTGATGCTAAGCATATTTACCGTTTAATATGAGTCCTTTCTTAGCAATTTGGCAACACATCTGAGGTAAATATTGATGTTCTGGATAGTTCTGACTCGTTTTTACCTTCACTGCGTCTTTACAATTCACACATGCACAGTAGGGACTTAACAGGTATGTGCTAGCGATCTAAATTATTAACCTCATGTTATGCTAGTTTGTTTAGATTTCCCAGTTTACGCCTGCTTTATTCTGTTCCATTAAAGACTGAGCTTTATAATGATGATCAGCTCCTGTTAATGTCACTGTAAAGGCCACTTCTGGCCTCAGAGAGCTGCAGGTGTGTTTAGAGGTATGTGTGTGTGTGTGTGTGTGTGTGTGTGTGTGTGTGTGTGTGTATTTTTCTCATACAGTGCCAACTGGCTCTTCGCCGTAATACCATGGGGCAGCTGCCGCGTGCCACAACCGCACGTTCACTCAACAACAAATGTCCAAAGTCTCTCACACACACACGAAGCAATTCTCTATATTTTTGCTATTAGTGTGAGTGAATGATGTAAGCTGCTAATTCACTGAGTGTGTGTGTGTGTGTGTGTGTGTGTGTGTGAAGTGACATGTCTTCAGTGGCTATAAATACAGGCCTAATGTTTCCATCGTTCAGTCATCTGTTAGTCCATAAATACACTGAACAGTGTGAAACATTATTGATGGATCCAAATTGTCCAGGCTGCAGGCGGCGCTGATTATTATTCAGTTATAATACACATCGTTATATTATTATAATAAGATGATTTTGTAACAGTTTCACTGAAAAATCTTATATGTCCCTATTTAATATTTAGTAGCCAGTATGTGCAAGGTGTACTAGCTCTGTCTTCCACACTGATGTCCATTAAAGAAAACGAAACGTATGCGTGTTCAAAACGGAGTTAGAGGTAAAATACAAGACAAATTAAAACCTATACAAGGTTCCTACTTTTATTTGTAACAGTTTTTAATCATAAAATTATAATTATTAAACTTATTAAACTATTAAATTACTATTATTATAACTATTAAACTATTAAATATAATATTAATGATTATATTTTGTATTATGTATATTCTAAATGTTATTTATAAGTGAGATTTTACGGCAAATATATTTCATAAAAGTGTAATTAATATACATATTTTTGTATATATATATATATATATATATATATGTGTGTGTGTGTGTGTATGTGTGTGTGTGTGTGTGTGTGTGTGTCCACGTTGATCTTATTGAGGATAATATAATATATAATATACACGCTTATAATTTCCAGATCTCCAAATGTACCTAACTTTGTCTAAGGAGTTGTGTGAAATAACCGAATAAGTCTGTATTTAAATAATTTGACAGAAAGTTTTAATATGAAAAATTATGTGACATGATTCTATTCTTATTTCTTTTAATTCTTAATTTTTTGTCTCATAAAGGTGAAGAACTGCAATACTAATGCTAAATATCTTCCAAAAACATGAAAAGTCTCAATAAATGTGAATATTTGTAATAATATTGTATTTTTAGTTCATTTTCTTGTTTTCTTTTTGAAAGCCGTATATAATCTCACACATGTATTTAACACTTGCCCTTGTTATACGGCGATAGACAGACATGCATTTACACACACTGCTGTTTCTTTGTCCTCTACTGGTGTAACTTGGCCCTGGTGAGAGGGTTCGTGCCCTCGCCCCGCCGTTTTGCGAGAGCTTTGTCATCTGAGACGGAAAGAGTGAGAGAGGGGGGGTTTGGCTGGTGCGTAACTCTCCGTTAACCAGAGGCTTGAGAGAGACACGCGCTCCAGAAACACCAAGCAGCGAGGCGAGGCAGCTCTTTCTCTTTCTTCTCTCTTTTTCTTTCTCCCTTTCTTTCCCTCCCTCTCTCCCTCTTTCTGTCTCTCGCTCTCTCTCTCTATCTCTCACTCTCTCTGGGTTTGCACTTCACACTGTAAAATGGAGACCCTCCGCACGGCCATCATGGTTACCGGAGTGCCCAAGAAAGAACACTGTGGCACCGAGACCAACTACGTAGATCTTGGGAGCACCAACACAGTGAAAGTCACATTCACCGGTGAGGGAAACCAGCGAGCCATATTCAAGTGTAAAGGGAACCGTGAAGAACATGAAGAAGGTCGCACGGATCAAAGGAAGGGCGGAAAGGACAGTTCTTCCGATATCTCAGATGTGGATTTAAAAATTGAAAGTTTCCTTGAGGAGGAGACTGCTGTGAAATGTCGCGAACCGGAGGAAACAGACTACACTGACATGTATCTGAACAGCAGGTGCGAGTCCGAATCAGAGTCCGAAGATGGCGAGCCAGAGGAAAGTGAACACGACATGCCTGTGGCCGAGGAGACAGAATCACACTACATAACGACACATGAGATTCAGCTCACGGAACTGGACCACGACATGGACCACGAGCTCGGTCGTGCTGCAAGCTCGTGCTGGGATTACGAAGACGACAATCTCGTGTACTCATTCGTGGACTACGCATCGTTTGAAAGCGGTGAGCAGCCTACTGCGGAGCGGGGTCAGCGGAGAGCAACAAGCAGCCGTCCACCGAAACTTGGTGCCACCAAAGCATTGATCAGCACTGAGAGTGAATGTGCGAGCTCAGATGATGGTGCACGGAACACTGCGGGACGCATTCACGTATCCATTAAAGCCTCGTCCCAGACCGTGAGCGAGTCTGTTCGCCCATCCATGGATGAGAATGACCTTTTGCGCTGCTATCATGAAACACAAGCAAAGATAGAGGTGCCGTACGATAGTCACGCCCACTGTTTCATTCCTGCGCCTGGACGCCAGCATCTGGCTAGCAAACTGATGAAAGGCAAAGATGTCACCGAGTACTCAAGTGGTGCATCGAGCTCTGTGAGTGAGCTTGACGATGCCGATAAGGAAGTCCGAAACTTGACCGCGAAGTCTTTCCGGAGCCTTGCGTGTCCCTACTTCGACACCATTGACCTCAGACCCTCAAGTGATTCCTCTGTTTCAGAGCACAGCCTGAGCATGAACAAATGGTCCACTTTTGTTGATTTCAATTACAGGAATTACGTGACGCAGGGAGGGGTCACAGGCGAACGCAAAAATTCCACATGCTCTGTGGAAATGAGAAAGTGTACGGACAGTGGAACCGTTAACGTGAACACCATCACTGAAGGGAGAACCCACCAGACAAACACCCTGTCATCAAAATATAAAGTGAGCCAGCTGAGCTGCGATACCAATAGGCGCATGAAATGCATACAGAACGTATCAAACAGTTGCGAGGCAACAACAAGCCAGCCGTGCGATCAGGTGGACGTTGGCGTGGAGGGAGTGCACAAGAAAGCCGTGTTCGCCTCAAGCCTCCTGCAAAACGTCATCTCAAAGAAGATGCGTTTCGAACAAGAGTGCAAATTGGAGCGTGGTGAAATAAGTGGTGTGCAACTTGCACATTCACCACCCAAAGACAGCACAAGCAGCAACATTTTACAAAGACAGACGTCAGAATCAGGATCTGTACACTCTGTTGTCTCCGTGGAAGAAGTTGTGGACAGTTCGAATGCCGCTTTCAACAAAGTAGAGGAAGAAGAGGGGGAGGAGACATGCAAAATGTCATGTCCACCTACAACAGAGAACATCGATGAGCCAAAAAAGGCCCTAGTGCTGGAGGACCACAGAATTTGCGAAGAAATAAGCAAGACCGTAATACCCAAAGTACACACTGAAAGTGACATCACAGCCACAACCATGTCAGTAGAGGCGCCAAAAGAAAATGAGAAAGCATGCATTGAAGCGACGAATAGTAAAACGACAAAAATGTCACACTTGTATGTTCCTGGGTCGCATTTTCTTTCAATAGAAAGGGAAGTAGTGGAACCATCCACACCAATAAAACAAAGAAGTGATCCTATCCAATCAGACGGAAAGAGAACAAGCACTGTGGACGCTTCAAACGGCAGCAAAGCCCCAGAGATCACAATCCGCCTGCGCAGCGTCAAAGAAAACAAAAACAACCTTGAGCGTCCTTTTAACATCGCCAGCCTCCTGACGCCAAACCTCACCAAACAAAGTGGCGACACCAAGAGTGAAAAAGTTCCCCACTTTACAGTGAGGGATGTCCGGGACAACAGGTGTAAACTCCAAACGCCAATCCATCAGGTGCGAGACGTGCGCAAACTGGTCAAGAGCTCCTACCGGTTAGTGTCTCTGGAAAGTGGTGAGAATAAAACCACATCACGAGAAGAAAGTGATGCCGTCAAAAAAGAACCAGATAAAAATGACAAGAAAGAAAATACGCCCATGGTGATCAAATGCCATTCAGTGAACACGAATACAAACGCAAATGCAAATTCAAACAGACAGAACGACCCGGAAAGCGAGAGGTCACTGATGCAGCCAATCTCCGAGCAGCAGGAGATTCAGATGAAGTCAGCCAGATGGAAAGAAAGCTGTGATAAAAGGGTTGAGTGCAAAATGACGAACCAGGTGGCACTCGAGAAATTAAAGGCGGCTGTAAAGACCATGGAGCAGCTTTATGTTTTTGACAGGAACGAGTGGCGGCGCAAGACGGAGGCACCACGGCCGGTGACGGACAGCCACGTCCTTTCACTAATTACTAGTGAGGAGCAAGGAGTCGATGGTGAGAGGCTAGCCAAAACAGAACCTTCAAAAACCCCTGGTGCAGGCGCAAGCTTCACCAGAACAATCATCCATCATCTGCAACAGGATATTCCCAAGAACCAATGTTCCAATGTCTGTAGCAACATCTCTAGCTCCACGTCTTCAGGGAAAAGGGAGTTTTAGACGGGAAGTTTTACGTGTCACCTCTTTTCTTCGTCTCAACTCCCACTACGGCCAGTCAAAGTCATGACCTCTGCATCGGATTCGGTACCTAAATCTCAACCTCCACCTGCATTGGATTCGGTACCCAAATCTCAACCTCCACCTGCATCGGATTCGGTACCCAAATCTCAACCTCCACCTGCATTGGATTCGGTACCCAAATCTCAACCTCCATCTGCATCGGATTCGGTAACTAAATCTCAACCTCCACCTGCATCGGATTCGGTACCTAAATCTCAACCTCCACCTGCTTCGGATTCGTTACCTAAATCTCAACCTCCACCTGCATCGGATTCGGGACCTAAATCTCAACCTCCACCTGCATCGGATTCGTTACCTAAATCTCAACCTCCACCTGCATCGGATTCGGGACCTAAATCTCAACCTCCACCTGCATCGGATTCGGGACCTAAATCTCAACCTCCACCTGCATCAGATTCGGAAAATTATTTAACCATCCCAATTAAGCCACGCCCCTTAAAGACAAAACCCCATGCCTCAGAACAAATCCTCAGCCCCGCCCCTCAGCTTCAGGCCCGCCCACCTCTTCAGCACTCGCCAGTCATCACAGACTCGTGGTCTCCCGAGAACCCGACACTGACCTTCTGTCAGCCGGGACAAATCCTTTGCTTCACGCCCCCCATGGACCCACTCATGTCAAACACACAACGCAAGCTCCTACTGGATCCCATAACGGGCCAGTACTACCTGGTGGACACGCCCATCGCCCTTCAGCCAGTCACGCAGAGACTCTTTTGCCCTGAGAATGCTCAGTATCTCGACATGCCGGTGGCCCTGAGCCCAGCGGCGTATCTCATCTGTCCACCAACATTTGTACAGCCGCATTCACCCCCTGTTTGCTCACAGGGCGAGAGCATAAGCACTGGGGCAAGCACAATAGTGGGCGGGGCTAAACCAGTCATTAGTATTACATCACAGCAAGGACCACGCATTGTGGCTCCGCCTTCTTTCGATGGCACAACCATGAGCTTCGTCGTGGAGCACAGATGAGCACAGATGTGAGTGAGTTCTACTACTGTATATGATGTGTGTGTGTGTGTGTGTGTGTGTGTGCGTGCACATTTACACACAGACACACAGTTGAAGTTTTAGTCTTTTGACAAAAGCGTCCTTTAAAATTTAGAAAGTCTGAGAAGTGATGCAGTAAATTTGCGCTTCTCAAAAATGTACAAATTGACATTTTCTTTCTTTCAGCAAAGTTTTTTGTGTGTGCGTGTGTGTGTGTGTGTGTGTGTGTGTGTGTGTGTGTGTGTGTGAGAGAGAGAGAGAGAGAGAGAGAGANCACACACACACACACACACACACACACACACACACACACACACACACACACACACACACACACACACACACAGACTCGCTCTCTCTCATACAGCTTTATATAGAGAGTGATAGTGAGCATGAAAGAGAAAGTGAGTAAATGGTGGCAAGACAGGTCACAGAGAGAGAGAGAGAAACAGACAGAGAGAGAGAGAGAGATGAAAAGAGAGACAGAGAGGCATTGAACAATAGAGGAAAAGAAAGAGATGACATGACTGGATGATCTGAGAGGAGCGACAGGTCATGGTAAAAAAAAAGTTTACTAGCAAAAGAGAGATAATAATGAGTGAGTGGAAGAAAAAATGAACAAGCGATAAAGAGGACAGAGTGAAATAGAGAAGAAATGGGAGAGTGAAAGAGGAAAAGAAAACTAGTGCGGAAGATAAAAATGAAAGAGAGAGTGACAGAGAGAACAAAACAAAAGTGTGAGAGTGAGAGGGCGCGAGAGAGAGAGAGAGAGAGAGAGAGAGAGAGAGAGACTTAACATGCGCTTGTCTCACAACACTGCCAACGGGTCAACAGTATTGTCTCTCTGTCTCTTCACCATCAGCCAATCAGATTTCATTAAAACTCACTCACCCCAGTGATGAGTGACTCACAGAGGACTCATTACTTTTAAACAACTCTTTTAAGCAAATAATAAACCGGTACACATGATAAAATGAATCTATTCTCTGTCTGTCTGTCTCTCTCTCGCTCTCTCTCTCGAACACACACTCACCCTCTCTGAAAAACACACACACACACACACACACACACACACACACACACACACACACACACACACACACACACACTACTGATACGAGGTTCACAAACAATTCATTCTATTTAAACGAAAGTAAATTGTGTAAACTGAATAACAGACATGAATTAATCTTAGATCTAATCACTAAACCAAAAACACACACACACCATCTCACACACACTCTATCTGTCTTTTACAGACACACACACACACACACACTTACACACACACACACTTCTCTCAGTGTCTTACAAACCACACACCATCTCACACACTCTCTCTCTGTCTTTCTCACACACACACACACACACACACACACACACACACACACACACACACTGAAACACTTTAAAGGGCACCAGATTCATCATAAGAACAAGTATGTTAACAGCCTACACACACACACACACACACACACACACACACACACACACACACAGTATTTCACAAACCACACAACCACGTACTCTCTTTTCCGTCTTTCTCTCTCTCTCTCACACACACAAAATCTGATCAGTCAGACGGAGTCGCACATACAGATCCCACGCACTTTAAGTTCAGAAGTCTTTAATCAGATATGAGAAAATGTAAGAATTTACTCCGCATGTCATCCTAAAACACACGTTTAAAGAGGAAGTGAGAATCGGTGCTTATGCCAGTCTTCATAACAACACCGCCACGCTGGAAACCCCGATGATTTGTTCTTTATGAAAGATTCTTTTAATCGAATCAGGTGAATTGATTTACTTAAAAAAAAGGGAAAAAAATGCTTTTTGTCATTTAAAGCTAGTAAATTCTGCTCCAGATCTTTCTATCATTTGAGATTTTTAAACAATGAATATGTAGATAATAAATAAATGTGTTTCCATTCAACTAATCAAAACTTAAACAGGTAGTTCAAAAGAGTCGAATCAGTGATGTGAATCATAATGTAACACATACGCACATGCAGGTATGTGCACACCTGTGTGTGTGTGTGTGTGTGTGTGTGTGTGTGTGTGTGTGTGTGTGCGCTCACGTACATGGCAGGGTGTGGATGCACACACACACACACACACACACACACACACACACACCTTTTGGACACACCTCTCTAGCCAGTGAAATTAAAATTTATGGTCATATGATTGTTTTTAAAGCAACAATAACACATTTTGGGTCAGAAAGAATGCTTTTTAACCATTTTTGGTTATGTGTGTGTGTATGTACATATATATATATGTTCATTTATAATAAATTGTCATATAGATTGTAAATATTATAAATCATTTTAAAAGCTGCATGTCATGCATTAGAATGAAAAAAAAAAGAATGAATGATTAGTGCATTGAGAATATTTTACTGTCTCTGTCTTCCTTTTCTTTCCTTACAGGTCTGGGCTGTGTGTGTGAGTGTGTGAGTGTGTGAGAGTGAGTGTGTGAGTGTGTGTGTGTGTGTGTTCATGTTCAGGAGGGTACCCTGGTTCTTACATCGGAACATAACGTAACGGTTCCCACAGAAACTATGTCACTTCCTGTGCCATTTCAGCTTCCTGTCTGCACTGCGGTTTCAAACTGAGCCGTGTTTTTTCCCAGGTGTGTGTGTGTATGTGTGTGTGTGTGTGTGTGTGTGTGTGTGTGTGTGTGTGTGTGTGTGTAGAGCATCAGCGGTGTTCTTGGTTGGACAGTTTCGCAGCTACTCGCCTACATTCTGTAAACCCATCTGAAGCACTGCATTCTGGGTAAATTAGTTGACATTTCACTGAGCTGTTGTTTGTGTCATTAAGAGAAAATAAGAGTTCACTGTTCATCTGTTAGAGTCTCTGCTGCCTGTGTTCACCTCTGTGGAATGTGTGTGTGTGGCTGTGTTCCAATGCTGTTTTTAATGCGCCCTTGTTGACTTCGCCTTGGTTACTGTCCCTCAGTCGTCCAATGTGCCGTTCATTTACTTCACCACCTTAAGTGAAGCTGTAAATTTGTGATTTTTGAGATTTATATCCCCGAACTTTACATCTACATCCATCCATGACAGCTCCCAGCACTGCTAGCTAGTGCACAAACTGCTAATGTGATAATCAGTGATGCTAATACAGCAATATTAGCATCATGCTAACTGTAATCTGAGCTCATATTTTACATTTCATGTCCTTATGAACTCCGATATGGACACCGTAAATGACAACCGTCTGAACTTCATTACTTCATTCTTCTAGCTAGTTAGCAAGCTAGCCAACAGTTAGCAAGAATCTGAGCACTTAAATGTCCAAAGAAATTGACCGAGGGTGGAGCTTAGTTTTCATTTCAAACTTTGATCGTTATTGCTAGCCTCTCTTTAATTCTTTTGATTTGACATAGGAATACGTAGGAATACAAAGTACTGGCTTTAATTAGACAATATGCTAGTTTAGAAATATTAATTAAGCCTGATAACTGCTAAAATACAGGACTGTGCTAACATTAAACTGTTATAAAGTGGTACATTTGTGTAAATGATTTGCTAGTAAGTTAGCTAATATTAGCTAAACTATTACACGCTATAAATAATACAATTCTGACCAGAATTGTACGCGAAGCAGTACAATTAGCTGAAGAAGTGAAAAGAAAGATCACTGGTGATGTCATATGATGACGTAAGCTTAAATAGTCACTGATCAAAATCAGGAGAAGTTCAATAAGGTTTAAAGAAAAAAGTATTGGAACACAACCTTCCTTGAAGCCGAACATGTCAAGAGTTTAAACATTAAAGCTAACGTTAAGACTTTCTTTAGCTACGCTGCGTATTGAGTTATCATCATTTCCGTTGTTAGCGCAGTTCAGCTGTGTATTAGCCGTGTTTGCTTTCTGTTTCTGCTTCTGTTTATGTGAATGTACATTAAAGGTATATGGATCTGCAGGACAGTCTGTTTACCTGCTCTGTAAAAGAGATCAAAATATCAAAAACAAAATCTACACTCAAAAAATATTATGTAGTTGCTCAATGCTGAATTATTAATGTTGTTCCTGAACCTGAATGTATTTCCTGTCATGTCATGTTTCTTTTTTTTTTTCTTTTGAATCATCTGAGTGCCATTTAAAGCAAGTTAATGCTGCATTTCTGTACTGTGTGGGAGGAGCTTACATTAAACTCAATCAGCCAATCACAATAGACCATTAGAGTACACAATTTACAATGTAATAGTTAACCTTAGCTAGTTTTAGCTACACATAAAAAACACTTTTCTCAGTTTTAGGAGGACTGTTAGCAAACCTGGCTAGCTAATTTATGATTATTGCAGCAGAGGTAATGTTACTCTAGCATAACTAGCTAGCTGGCTAATGTTTGAACACTGATGTGTTTGTAGCTGGCTAGCTTAATTATTGTTACTAAACTACTATAAGGAGGCTTGTTAGTGGCTGATCATGTTTAACCGAAGGTCCATCCAGGATGTGCTAATCAGAGACATTCACGCTAATTAATCGACTTAGCTAGTTTGAAAACAAATTGAAAAGATTGAAAACAAATGCTAATAAGCTATTTTAACTGCCATATTGTTATTGTTTTGATAAAATTGTCTGTTCTGTCATCAAGGCTCGATCTTTATTTGAGTCCAATTTAAAGGTTTTTTTTTAACAGATTCAAAAGGATGAGTTCATACGTCATTCATAAGAGCTTAATAACGCATCAGAAGGAGCACACAAGACTCATTAGAATCGAAATCCCATTCCAAGTACGTAAACGGGCGCCATATTGGAGAGTTTAGAGACGTTTCTTTATGTATTCGTACATATTCTGTCTCTCAAACTCAAATCCTGCCTTTTATTCATACTTTAAATGGGCTTTTGATACTACTGAATATTGTGAGAGGCTTCTGACGCATTATTAAGCTCTTATGCAGGGTTTATGGACATCTATAGCTGAGACTGTGTGTAATATATGAGTGTGTAATGACTGTCTGTAAACGAGCGCTAATCGCTAATAAGCTAATGGCATTTCCACTAAATGGTACTCAGATTTACATTTTCTTCTTTTCTTCCTTTTTAGTCTTTTTGGATTTTTTTCCTTTCCTTTTTTTTCAATCATGTGTTTTATCCCATGATTAGGTTCATAAGGTTAACAACAAAAGTAACATAAATGTTAGCAAGAATGCATTAGCATAATGCTAACTGGCCTTGATATATTAGCAGCAGTTTGGGGAAATTATATTTGGGGAAATTTTCTAAAAAACATGTAGGGTTTGGGAAATATATGAACATTAAATTGCACTTTAAAAATCATGAGTTATATTAGCAGGCTAGCTCGGCCTAGCGACATGCTGCCTTGTACAACACATTTTATACAAATTTTTGCTTTGTATGTAAAGCATATTGACTTTGTGATACTGTTTTTAACACACCCTTACTGACTTCCTCTTAAACAATAAAACAAGAAAACTTTTACCACAAGAACAATGTAAAATAAGAGATTTATCAGATAAAAATGAGGTGCTAATGAGCTATCTTTTAACTAGCTAGCATTATAAAGTAATAAAATTATATTAGCTGTAAGGTAAAGCTGTTGTTAAAAATCATATTTTTATTGTTCATGTTTGGGGAAAAAGCATATATAATATTACAGTAATAGTTATTATTTGTTTATTTAAAAAATTATCAAAGCCTGCTGTAAGGCTCGCTAGCTACATGCTAACACTTAGGATTAGGGTTTAAACTGCATTTGTGAGTGTCTGGAAAGTTCCATTGCACGTTTCCATGGAAACGGGTCAGTCCACTGAGCAGTGATGAGTGGGGGGAGGGGTTTTACGCACTGCCTCAGCCATTTTGATGATTAAATTAGCAATGGAAATTAAAAAGTTTATACATTTATCCATATCTCTTGAAGAAATAAGCTAGGTAGCCAGCAAGCCTAGCATGAATCTAATGATATTTAGGCATGTTGAAAGTCACACAACAGCCATTAGAAAGGCCAAGAGGGCTGAACCACTGGGAAAATGGAGGGGGGATTCAAAAAAGGGTGCATTAAAACCAGTATTGAATATAGTTCATGTAAACAATAACAAGAAAACTGAGTTACTGGTTACTGAAACTGGCGACTGAGGTTAAAAAAAATGTCAAGAGCTGTGTTAGCAGGCTAGCTTGGTTTTTGTTAAGAAGGATTGGTTTGATCCACACAGCCGTTGGTTATGATGTCATGGGCGGCTGTGAGGAACTGAGGTCCGATCGATCCGTCAGCGTGCGTAAGACTGATGAGGCATGTGGAGAAGGTCAGCGGAAAGTTCCAGAAAATGAAGTTATGCCGTGAGTGAGATTTCCTGAAAGCTCGAATCTGAGAGAGAAGATGTGAGGAGCTGAGGAGAATGGAAAGAGGGAACGATGGAAATAACGGAAGGATGGAAATGAAAAGTGAAATGTTATTGAGGTTTTGGAATAAAGTGAACGTGTAAGCTGAGGGGAAGTGTCGAGTGCGTGTGAAAATCATAAGACATGTTAGCAGGCTAGCTCTGCCTAGCAACATGCTATGAAAACAACCAGAAATCTAAAAAAAAAGTAAAAAAAAGAACAATGTAAAAAAAAAAGAGAGATTTAGCAAATCATATAGCATCATTTCCTTGCTAATTAGCTAGCTTCTTAACTAGCTAGCATCATGAAGTAACAAAATTCCTGCGCTAACATTGTGAGGCAAGCGCATGCTCTCTCTCTCTCTCTCTCTCTTTTTCTCTCTTGTTTTTTTCTCACATTTTTGTTTTGCTGTCTGTCACTGTCTCTTTTATTTTTATCTTCCTCAGTAGTTTTCTTTCCCTCTTTCACTTTCCCACTTCTCTATTTCACACTGTGTGTNTACTAACTAATATTAGCCTAAAAAGTATTTTAAAATTAATAGCTAAGCTTACTAGCAAGCTAGCTGAAGTTATGCTAACTGTTATATTTTGTTTTTAAAGCAAATAGCCAAGCTTTCTAGCTAATATTAGGCTAACTACTTATATTATGTATTTAAAAAATGTGGCTAAGCTTACTAGCTAACTATTAAATTGTGTAATTAAAGTCTTTGTAACCAGAGAGGAAACTTAAAATGAGAACAAATGTTTAAAATCACTGAACATGGTTTTATTTTCCTGAAGATTATTTACATCCATACAAAAAAAGATGAAACACGTTTCACAACCCGGCTGCACGATATGTCGCTGATTAATACTTTAATATGCAAATGAGCGTTTTAACAAACCTCAGTGTGTGACGTGTTGTGCGAGGTTCTACATCTCAGCTGTTCAGATCAGGTTTCTGTCGATATTCTGTCGATATCATCGCAATACGATACGTGCAGCCATAATTCACAAGACACAATTTTCCAGTAAAATGCTAATTTTCTCTCTTTTGTCAAAAAAAATCAACATCTGTGTAAACCTCTGCTGTGGTGGAAGGGACAGAAAGTGTTGTTTTTTTTGTTTTTTTTTTCCTGAGGAGATCTGTAAGCATTGAGATCAAATAAATAACTCATAAATGCATTATAAGACATTATAAACACAAACATAGCACCACACCAGTTCTGACTGCATTAGCCGTTTTTGCTAGTTCTTGCTAAGTGGCTAATGTGAGATCACGCTCAGCGACTGACGCTATGCTAATTATTAATCTGTACCAGTGTAAACTTTGTGGAAAATCCAGGAAACATAAACATACGCTAACTTTTATTATCTTGTCATGAAGATAATTCAGACAAAATCCTGCTAACAGCGTAGATAAATTTCGCACAGCTACTTATGCTAAAACATTTCAATTTACTAGCATTTGATTATATTTAGATTATTTGTCTAAATATGTTGGGCTTGTTGAACTAGTTCTTTAAACTGGCTTCGGTTATGCTAGCATTACTTATGCTAACTTGCACCTTCAAGCTAATTAGCTTTTTGCTTTTGAGCCTTTCCACTTTTTAAAATTAGAAAATGTTGCGCTAATTGCTAGCTTTATTCTCCCTTTTGCTTTGTTACTTTTCTTAGCCTAATTAAATATTTTTAATTCTTGTTGAATCATTTTATTGAGAGTTTTATAAGGTTATGCTAGCTGCTAGCTATCGTCTCTGTTTAGCCTTTAATGCTACGCCCCCTGTTGGTGTTTTGTGCTGAATTATTTAAATAACGGTTGAAGCAAAAAAAAATAATAATAATAATTATAATGTCAAACTTGGGCTGAAGACTCTTACATGCTAAACACAAAGCCTGTCTTGCTAAAAATATTAGCACCCTTGGCTTAGCATAATAAAAGTTAATTTAAAAAAAAAAAAAGGTACAGTCACAGGTTTTGTTGCTTTGACTCTTGGCTAATCCGTCCCACGCTGTTAGCCTCGAGTTCGGTCCTCAGGCCTACCAGCTGCTGTCGAACACCTTCTTACACATGTTGGAGTTTTCCTGATGCAGAGGAAACTCGGAGCCGGGAATGAGCTGCTCGCGACTCCTGTGCCAGGCGTACGGCTCTCCCGAGGACAACTTCTCCATTTTATACACCGCCTCTCTGCAGCACACCACAAACAACACCACGTTAAACACCAACTCACGCTAAAAAAAAATCTCTAAAGAAAATGCTAATAATGGCCATTGCAAGTAACCAATCAACCTTAGCAAACTAGCTACAGTTTGCTAGCTAAACTTCACCGGTTATGGTCTTATGGCTATACGCCCACATGTGAGACAAACCACAAGCGACGAGAGGGAGAAGTGACGCAGTTTGGGCCGCTAGAATCCCGCATGCGGTCTGAGATGTTCCTCACCTGACCGGGAATGTGGTCTTATCCATCTGCATGCACACCAGGAAGGGGTACTCGGAGAACTGCACAGTGGTGATGAAGTCGAGCGCCGCCTCCGTCTCAAAGCTCACCTCCATCCCCACACTCAGGAAGTCTGCATCCACCGTCACGTTGCCCACGACAGCCAGAGCACCCCTGTGGAGAACGTGGACAATTCAGATAAACACCATGGTTCTCCTGTTCCAGTGGAACCGTAATGAACTTCCTGTTGTAGCGTAATGGAGAATCTTTAAGACAAACAAAGCAATGTTTTACGTCACTAGACGAAACCAAGGTTCTCTTTCAGTTCTGCTAGTTAACTATCAAGCTAGCAATTTTGCTATTTACTACAGTGATGACATTTTGGTGTAGCATTGGAGAACTAGCTATATTTAATACCTTATTTTATGTGACTATAAAGCTAGCTAGCTAAATCATTTAGCTAACATACTCTGAACAAAGCCATTGTTAAAATATTGCTAGCTAGCTTATTTTTTAGCAAGCTAACATAAATCTCAGTGAAGCCTAAAATTTTACATCTTGCATTTGAGCTTCAACTTCACAGAGGTTCAGAAGAACTTTGCAGGAAGGTTTCTATGCCAAACCATCTGTTTTTGAAGAAACCCTGTGTCCTACAGAATTTTTCCAGCTGCATGTGGCAATTGATTCCAAAGTCGTAAGTGGGTTCAGTTTTGGCATGCTGAGCTGCTGGCCCTAGCGATCTGTGGTTTATTTCTGTCTATACATAGCTCATAGCCTGCTAATGTCTGTGTGTGCATTTACAAAAGAACTAGCATCCAGTTCCCTGAACCCTACACCTGTTCATGCCTTTAAAAAAACCCAGAATATAACCTCATTATTTAGCATAAATTTATCCCTTAGCATCAAATGCAAGATCTGCAAGCAATGCTAAACATTCAAAATGTTGATATTTTAGGACCAAAACCAATGACCTTCTTCTCTGACGCACAACGGAGGGCTATATTTGGATTCAAAGCCACAAACTGACCTGTCTGCCAGTGCATTTGTTTCCTGGCTAACACTTAGCCGGCTTAGCCATCGTTTCCAGGCTAGCAGCCAGAAGCTAAAAGACAAGCACCTGGTGCAGATGCTGCTCACTAGAAGATCAGAAAAGCCCAATAATCCTCTCCAGAGAGTTATCGACAACATGCTACTAAAGTCAACTCGGAGGAAGCGGGAAAAGAAACATGGAGAGATTTTGGGAATCGATCACAAAAGTAGATGACGGGAAATTGAGCCAGGTGCTGTAAATGTCTGATGATTATTTTTGTACCTGTTGTTGACGCTAGTTTTGGATTCCCGGTACCAAAGGCTGAACTCCATTCCTCCAGAGATATCGATGGCCAAACCGCCCTGGAACTCGACAGCAGCCCGCAGACCAGATTGCAGAGGGATCACCTGAGAGACAGACAGAAAGGGAAGTGTGATCACATGGATGCCAACTTTGAGGAATGGACTAGTGTGAAATTGCTTGACGTCCGGAAAGTGGCATTGAAATAACTGTTCCATCATCAAGGATGATTGGAAACAAAAGCCATGTTTCCTTTAACCGAATGAGGCAGAGGACGGAATTTTTGCAGTTGCTAGCTAGTTACTGTTGGTTACGGTTGATAGATCTCGTGCTTGAGTTGAGTTAAGCACACAATGAGGAGTTAATACTGAAATTTCGCACAGCGGTATTCAGAAGTTACCAACCAACCCAGTTGTTGCCGCGTCTCACCTGAGAGTGGTCGGTGAGCAGGATGAGACCCTTCACCACGTTTATGGGGTCTCCAGACATAGAGAACATCTTGGACATCAGGTCGCTGTAGCCCTTGAAAAAGGTCACGGGCCGAAGCTGAACGTCCATGAGCAGCGCCGACATTCCAGCAAACGACTCCAAGTCCTCCTCCCCTTCATCAGGCGTCGTCGCTATCAGAGACTCCAGACCCTGAGCCTCGATGGCCACCTGGAGTAGAGGAGAGGTGCAGTGAAGGTGTGTACAGTCATAATGGTGAGCACATTTTAATGGGGAGCAATGATACAGTTGAGGGTGTGTACAGGTGGGAGGAGTCAAACAGGTGAAGGCATATGCAGGTGGGAGGAGTGATATAGGTGAGGGAATATACAGGTGGGAGGAGTCATACAGCTGAAGGCGTATGTGCAGGTGGGAGGAGTGATACAGGTGAGGGCATATGCAGGTAGGAGGAGTCTGATAGCACCTGGCCTGTATTTAATTCTTTATGATTAAATCTATGAACAGTTCTGAGACCTAACTGCATTTATTCTCATACAGTCTTACAGAAGTTTAAACTTTAAACATTATTATTATTATTATTATTATTATTATTATGTAACTGTTCATGTCAGTAGGTGTAAAGCCTGCTTGTTGAGTGCTGAAGTGAATTAAGAGCTCCTCTGAGGCGTGTGTGTTCCTCTCAGCCTCTTTCCTGGCTGCTGGAGGTCACATAAACAATTATCACCTCCTTTTTAAACATCGCTATGTTATGATTTGTAATCAGTGCCACATTAGCTCTCCTGCCAGTCGCTGCATGAAATTTAAACCTTTTCTGGCCTGATCATTCTGGCGTTCCAAACCTTCCGTGTTCTCACGTTCATTTATCGTCCTGTACGTGTCAAACTGTTTAGCTAACTTTAGTTCTCGTGACTCTTTAGTCCCTTCATCACTCTCAGTTGATCCGCTCTCAGGTGTCGGGTCGAGGGTTCCTCTTTTTCTCAGTCTCAGTTCCTGATGTTTTCAGGACGTTTCTCCTCACCACCGTGACGTTCGGCTTGGTCAGTTAGTTTCAGTGAAGCTACAGTACACTCTGACCATGTGCTATAAAAGTTCCACAATAATATACTGAAAATTGGAAAAGAAATATGATTTGAAATATGGATTTTTCTCTTTAAGGAAATCAGAAACATGGTACTTTAGAGTTTCTCTGGCTGACTGATTAAGATGTCTGATGTTTAGACTAGCGTTCTTTGCGCTTGCAGTACCTGAAGGCCGTGCAGGAGGGCGCCGTGGCTCTGGCCGTAAATGTTCATGTTGCTCATCCTAAGGATTCCTGAACCCGAGTACAGAATGTCCAGGCTGTAGGTGGCAGTCACATCACCGCCCCCTGCAGGACGACAGGTGAACAGGATAAAGTGTAAAACGGCTGAGAAATCTAAACTGAGAAAAAATGAATGATGACATTTTGCTAAAGGTATTTACACCCGTACACCTGCACTAACTGATTCCTGGACAGATTTTGACAAATCTTTATACATTAGAGACCTTTGAAATATGTGATACTTAGGCTGGGTGTCCAGGTATATTTTGATTTTTGACATCATAAAAAAATATTATTTATTTATTATCTGTTTTGAGAAAACATGAATTCATTTAAATTTGCATTTCAGCTTTTCTACTAATAAGGTGAAGGTAAGGTGAGGTTTGGGAATAAATTTTTAAAGTTGCATATACAACAACAAGAACTGTTTCAAGGTTGATTCCATTCACGCTTGACTAAACACCATACACAGAGTAAAGGTCAGAGGTCAGGACTAGGGGAGGCAGAGGGTCACTGACGTGTTATGTAGCCGGAGTAGGCGGATGAGGATCCGGTCTTTGAGAAACGGTCGTAGTTCAGAGCGATCATGTCCTTCATGACTTCACGTACTATTTTACTGCAAAAAAAAGAGAAGAAGAGGATCAGAAACAAGCCAAGCTCACCCTAGGTTCACTCTCAGGAGTGACAAAGCAACAGGCGATTGTTAATTTTCTATGTACGTGTGCGCCACAGAGCCACAGTTCTATCTAGTCTACTTCACCTGTGCAGGTAAGGCTCACCTGGAAGGCATGCTGGAGCATGTATAGGTAGCTATGCTCAGTCTATCTACTGTACCTGTGCAGGTAAGGCTCACCTGGAAGGCATTTCGAAGCGCAGGATGTCCTCCACTTTGGACAGCATGTATTTGTTCATCTCTTGGGGCAGGTGGCCGATGGAGAGCAGCAGGTTCTTCACCTCCTCGTATGATGGATCACTGCTCAGAATCACATCAGCCGCTGCAGCACGAACGTTCTTCTCATAGATGCGTCGGTTCTGATGGTAAACACGATTCAGCATCTGTTTCACCTGAGAATACACAAACAGAACGAGAGGTGTACTTCAGTCACAGCTATTTGATGTAAAGTACACTGGATAATTCTCTGCCCGAGTTCCCTGAATGAGGAAGTCATTTGGGACACCGACCTCGTGTGTGATGAGCTGAGGCTCGTATCTCTGTAGAGCGGTGATGGCGATGGTGCTCAGAGCTCCGGTCTTGGACTCGGCGAATTGAGTGAGCAGCGGTATGGCCTCAGGCAGGAGAGCGTTCTTCAGGGCCAGCAGGTACATCTGAACCTGGGCCTCATCCTGAGTGCTCTCTGGTCCTGCGAGGAGCTGCTGCTTCACCTTAACCACTACCTGAATTCCAAAAAGTTAATAAACTTAAATGACTCTGAATCAAATGAATCAAACCCAAAGATGATTCAGCCCAAAGTAATTAATACAATCTCATACTCAGTTTGGTTTTATTTGATTCGGTTGAGTTAATTCAGTATGATTCCTGAGTCTGATTCACTTCAGTTTTAAATCTCATGCATTTGATTCTCTTAAATCTGATTCATTTGGAGTTGATTCAGTACGATTTGATTCTAGTGTTGATAGTGACGACTCACCGGTAGCTCACATCCTCCTTTCTGACACAGTTTTCTCACCAAAGCTCCCATGATGATCACAACTGACTCCTTAATTTCTGTACTGCCGATCTTCCCGTTAGAGATATCCTACACAGAACACACACACTTCAGTGTTATACATCTGATACGCCACAACACTACTGTTGAGGATAAACAGACGGTTTTGATTTGTGTAGCTGGTGCAAGTTGGTCTGGGTGAAGTTTCAAGACATAGTTTGGCTAATAATAAAATGTACACAATGTGTGTGTGTGTGTGTGTGTTTCTCACCAGCAGGGCCTGCAGCATGCTCTCAGTGGGGTGGGAGGCGAAACCACACGCGTAGAGGAAACGCTCTTGCAGCAGCACATTGTCACTTTTTGAATTACTGAAGTCCAAGAACTCCAACATGGCCGACAGGGAGGCAGGAGTCTGGGCCGAGGTCATGGCGTCCACCAGCTGAGGACTACAGAGAGACAAACAACGTAAATCAACCTGAACTGAATCAGAAACAACTAAAATAAAAGAATATGAATAAGAGGGAGTGTGCGTGTAGGGAGCGAGGGAGTGTGAATGTAGGGAGCGAGAGAGTGTAAATGTAGGGAGCGAGGGAGTGTAAATGTAGAGAATGAGGGAGTGTAAATGTAGAGAATGAGGGAGTGTAAATGTAGGGAGCGAGAGAGTGTAAATGTAGGGAGCAAGGGAGTGTAAATGTAGAGAATGAGGGAGTGTAAATGTAGGGAGAGAGGGAGTGTGAATGTAGGGAGCGAGAGAGTGTAAATGTAGGGAGCAAGGGAGTGTAAATGTAGAGAATGAGGGAGTGTAAATGTAGAGAATGAGGGAGTGTAAATGTAGGGAGCGAGGGAGTGTAACTGTAGGGAGTGAGGGAGTGTAAATGTAGAGAATGAGGGAGTGTAAATGTAGGGAGCGAGGGAGTGTAACTGTAGGGAGTGAGGGAG
>CM074972.1:12802780-12822877 GCA_037577455.1 Pangasius macronema
CTCTCTCTGTCTGTCACTCTCTGTCTGTGTGTGTCTCTCTGTCACTCTCTGTCTGTGTGTGTCTCTCTCTCTCTGTCACTCTCTCTCTCTCTCTGTCACTCTCTGTCTCTCTCTCTGTCTCTCTCTGTCTGTCTGTGTCTCTCTCTCTCTGTCTGTCACTCTCTGTCTGTGTGTGTCTCTCTCTCTCTGTCACTCTCTCTCTCTCTCTGTCACTCTCTCTGTCACTCTCTGTCTAACTCTCTCTCTCTCTCTCTCTCTCTCTCTCTCTCTGTCTGTGTGTGTCTTTCTGTTTCTCTCAGGATCAAAATCACATACATTTTAGTGAAAGTTGTGTATATAAGATACAAAATTGTGTGTGTGTGTGTGTGTGTGTGTGTGTGTGTGTGTGTGAAGTTAAAAAATAATAAAACAGAAGCTTTAATTCCTCCTGCTATCTTCAGGAAGCGTTGTGTCCTGGTCAGGGTGGTGATGAATCCGGAGTCTATCCCGGGAATCCTGTGTGTGAGGTGGGAATACACCCGGACGTTACTGCAGCTCATCAGGGGCCGTTAGAGTCACTGATCCCCCACTACAGGCTTGCAGGAGGTGGAGGAAACTGGAGAACCCTGAGGAAACCCACACGAAGAGCATGTAACACTCGACCTGGAGATCCTGGAGCTGTGAGGAGACAACGCTAGACCTGTGTGTGTGTGTGTGTGTGTGTGTGTGTGTGTGTGTGTGTGTGTGTGTGTGTGTGTGTGCATTGTTAGAATAGAATAATGCATTCAAAACATACTAACTGCATTAAATAAATAATAAAATTCATGATATTGTGTGCATTTATGGAAGGTATAAAATGATTCTGCACAGTGTTTCTGCATGTCCTGGTAGCACCCAAGGGCTCAGAACTACATTACCCATCAGCCCCAGCTTCACGTGTCAATCACTCTCACCTGTGTCTCCTTGTGCCTTGCTCAGCACCACTGTTCAAGTCTTTCAGCGTCTCCCTGCCAAGCTTCTGTCATGATTGTTGTGTGTGTACGTGTCCTGCCTCGTAACCTCTCCTGCCTCGTAACCTCTCCTGCCTCGTAACGTCTCCTGCCTCGTAACGTCTCCTGCCTCGTAACGTCTCCTGCCTCGTATCCACACTCCATCTCTACGCTTCATATTTTCACAGTTTTAGATTTGTTTGTACTTCACTTTATATATAATCTGCACTTGCATCTATGTCCTACCAATCTCTGAACTGTATGTGTGTGTGTGTGTGTGTGTGTGTGTGTGTGTGTGTGTGAGAGAGAGAGTAAAAGAATTTAAATTCCACTCTGATTTATAGAGCATATGGAAGTGCAGATGTTTTTATCTCGCTCTCCTCGCAGATGGAGCTACTTTTCCCGGGGGAAGAGTCTGGAGTGGTGTGGCTCTGAGGGCGTAGGAACACCACCAAACCTTCAGGAAAGAGTCAAATAAGCAGAACTACTTCTGACAGCGTTGCTCCCGGGATTCCCGGGATAAAGCCGGGATCCATCGGTCCGGCACACTGACCCGGATCAAGCGCTTACTGAAGATGGCTGAATTATTGAATTTATTGATCATGATGATAAATTAATCTCTAGTGACACCGTGTGGCCAGCATGTGGAACTGCTGGTACTAATAATACTAACATCAATCATTAAAATAACACTCTCTACTTTTTATATACACATTTTTAAATAATTTAAAAATTATTTTTACTAGCATTTAAAAATAAAATATATAAATTGTTAAAATTATGGTCTATGAATATAATTTGCCTATAATTTTTTTTATTATCTCAACATATGCATGGGATATTAGTATATAGCTTATTATTATTATTGTTATTATTATTATTATTATTATTATTATTTAGGGTTTTAGTGTGCATATGACTGTAATGATCCACTCTACAGGCATTGGCTTTAGAGGACGTCTCTTGTGGCTGATGATGATGCTTTATGGATGATTATGGATGTTTTTTAAACGCTTTGCTGATGTATTTTAGGGGGCGTGGTTTAACGCAATCTTCTGTATGATAACCATAAAGAAGCATCGAGGCTGCATGCAGAGGAGCTGAAGAGAGATTTCATTTTATTTTACTTTATTTACTGCAGACACTCAGGACATTTTCATCGTTTCACACATGGACCCTCTTTTCTTCAACAGGACTGACCAAGACGATGATAAAGTAGGTTTTTAAACTTTGTGTGTAAAGTGTGTAAAATATTTTATATCCATACACTGAAATATGGCATTGTCAGGATCCATGCCAGGATTAGGAGCATTTTACATGAGGAAGAACCACAGCTGCTATAGGTGGAGAAGTATTAAAAAAAAAAAAACATTTGGACGGCAAAAGCCACCAAGTTACACACCAGGAAAACTAATTTATAATAAAGAAACTGAGAGATATTTCTAATCCAAAATGAACATCCATGTCACAGGTTTGTGTTTAATTCTGATTGTCAGTTTTAATGTCACTTTATTCTGTATTCTGTCCTTAATGTGTAATTCAGTCAACACAATGCATGACATTTCTCATCAGTGTGATGATGTAAGCAGCTGGGATCTCAGTGGATTAGCACTTAGCAGTACTAATGGTTGAAATGGCCAAATGGAAGTGTTTTAACCCTCAGAAACACGCACTAATGCACTGAACCTCCCTGAGGAACCCTCATGTAATCATGCAAAAAGGAATAAAACTGTTTGTGGTGCCGGTATCGGAAACTAATCAGCGAAGTGCTTTACTCTTATCACACAACAGCATGTTGAATAAAGTGTTTTACTCCACTTTTACCACAGCAATTTACTGACTAATGTTCTGGTTTAATGGTTCACTCATTTTATACTTTAATGTGTGTTTTTTTTTTTCATTAAAAACTCAAAATGGAAAAAAATCAAACACACAAAGGTGATATAATGAGAAATTGCATTACTATTATTATTATTATTATTATTATTATTATTATAAATCAGTGTCAGTAATGTGCTCGGGCTGCTGGGGTGTAAAGCTCTCTTTGCATTTCTTTAGTCTCAGAGACTCGTCTGGGGTTTTCTACACACTGCTATCATTCAAATCAATTCATCTGTATAACGCTTTTAGCAATGGACAATGTCACAAAGCAGCTTTACAGAAATATATAAACTCAGGATATCAATTTTATACTTATACATTTATCCCTAATGAGTGAGCCAGAGGTGACGGCGGTGAGGAAAAACTCCCTGAGACGAAATGAGGAAGAAACCTTGAGAGGAACCAGACTCAGAAGAAACCCATCCTCACCTGGGTGACACCTGATAGTGCGATTATAAATCATTCCCTCTGTAACTGCGAACTGTATCATGTAAAATGCAAAATGCAAAATGCAATGTAAAATACACTGAACATAAACTGAGGATATTTTGTGAGGAAACTGAAACGGTTCTCTAACACACACTGAACTCATCTTTTGGTTTTCCACAGAGAAACATCTCGGAGCCCGAGGTAAGTGCGCCTGGAGAGCAAGCAGAAGCAGTCATGAAGTGTCTGAGACTCGACATTACAGGGATGATGTATACAGCGATTACTGTTCAGTAGACAAAGCATCACGTACTCTTCCTTTCACGTCATTACTTTTATACTATCCTTTATCGCTTTCAGCTCGAGCGCTGGCTTCACGTTTATCACACAACCTGACCCCAGATGAACAGCGGTGTAAATAACACTGCTGCTGTAATTACGAGTACAGAGCGAATAAAAGTGTAAATATCGGCTTTTCTGCTTAACACTCAGCATCACTACTGCACACACACATTGCCCCGAATCTGCAGTTTGCACAATAATCATCTTTACAGGTTATGTTTAGAGGCTATAATGGTTATAAGTGTGGTTTGTGTACGTATTGAAGCCTTTCTCCAGTTCTCTAGAAGGGACTCTTCAGGTGTTCTTCCATATCTGATGAACGTTGTTGATGTTGATCTTCAGGAGCTCTTGCAGAAACGGCGTACTCAGAAGAACCTGGTGTTGTTTGTGCACTGAGCCCGTAGATAAGGGCCTTTTCTCCTTCCACTCCACTCTGTCCACGGTGTAGAGTTCCAGTTAGACAGGAGATTAGATGCCGACGTGAGCTTTGCTGTATCACCTGGTCTGAGGCGATGTGTGCTAATGCAGCCGCGGCTAGCACTCTATAGCTACAGCTAGCTTCATGTTGCTACCCTGTTAGCTAGCATTGAGACAAAATGTGACTGTTACTGAGTGATGAGTACAAAATCTTTTATTTACTCACAGTTCTGTTCCCTATAATAATGTTATAATCATGTTCTGTGTGTGTGTGTGTGTGTGTGTGTGTGTGTGTGGATTGTTTTCACCACCAGCACATGCACTTAACACCACTGACATTTATTATGACTTTTTCTCAGATATCTTTGGAATCAGTCCTGACCGATTTCGTGGTAAGTCCCTGTTTTTATATCTGTAATTCCGTGTGGTTAAACTTTTGTGTTCAGTCACTTAGCAGCTAATAAAGTTCCCTAACATTTATACACAAGTTGCATTTTTAGTGAATTTCTCCCACATGGTTCCTCTCTCACCAGAATAGACATCCTGCTTTAAGACCAGAGTCCAGGTGAGTAACTTCACACTCTTTCGCTTTTTTTGTGTTTCATTGCCCCTTTAGGTTTCCTTAGCTGCAGAATTATTGGCACCCTTCATGAAAATAAGCGAAGAAAGAAAACAGACTTTCAAAACTTTACTTTTCCCTGATAGAGATTTGGTTCATTACTTTACTTATATATGATCAAATTTAGGAATAAAATGCTACTAAAGATAAAACTGAACTGTTTAATGATTAATAATTTACACGCGACACTAATATGAGTCTATAAAAACACGGGTGCTACAGATAATAGAATGATAAAACACGCTTTCTAAATAAATATCTTTACAAACTTGCTTTTTTTCCCTCTCAAATTTTAGAAATGCAACCGGCAGGAGTGAACAGTGCGAGCTCTATGATAAATCCTTCCTGTTTCTGTGTTTGTTGCCTTCTGTGAGTTACTGCTAAACCTCCTTATATTTTGATGCTTTAATAATATTTATTATTAAACAAATTTTATTGTATAACAGTTTATCTGAACATGCCTACGTACAGGTGAGTTATATATGATGGACTTAAACATGGAGTTAAATATGAATGATTTTTCTATATGAGTTAATTGTGTTATTCATGCTAACTTAAAAAAAAATTAAGATGTAATTTATGATAATTATAATTTTTTAAAAAAGGTCTTTTAAGATTTCAATCGTTTGCGTCCCTTTGAATATCCCTTTACCGGTGTCGCTAATTAAATGATTAAATATTTTAATGTACTCCACTTTTCTTTGTGTGACTTTGTTGCAGGGTTTTATCTTATTACTGCTGTCATTTGTAGAGCGCAGAAAGAAGATTTTGACGTTTGAGAAGAGATTCCCGTGCCTGGGCGGCCGATGTGGCGTTGTGGTGTGAGTTTAATATTATTTTATTTCCTACATCACTGTTGAATTCAGGACTCTGATTAAACAGCAGCTCTGAGAGTAGTGCAGCTGCAAATCTGCTTTCTGTACGGAGAGGTTTATTTAACATGTATGGAAGGAGTCTCCAGTGTCAGTGAGTGCTTTGTAACAGTCAGAGGTGAAGCTGTAACTATAGGTTTTCTGACATCTTCAGGACAGAGGATTTTACGCTTCTTTGTGGTTTCTTGGTAACTTGACAAGCCTCATCTTATTGAGAGAATGAGAAAACAGAGAGGCTGGTGAGGGAACAACTGTTTTTATAGCTGCTATAACATAAGTGAGAACAGGAAGTGACATGGCTCATCAGCATTCCACGTCACAAATGAGAAGTCAGAATGGACGTAGTCATGGATCAAAAATGAGAAAGGAGGAAAAAAAGTTGCAAAACCAGAGATGGCATTAACATGAAAAATGCTCAGAATTGTAAGAAATGACAAAACCTTGTAAAGAACATGAAGAAGTGAACAGCGTCATTAAATACACAGAGTGGTGATGAGAAACAGGAAGTATGAGTTCAGCAGGTATTGTGTCCATCAAAGGTCCAGGAGCCATCAGTCTCGGTAAGGGTACATTGTCACTGATACAGGGTTAGCAAGAAATCCTTTTAGTGATGATTTTGACTGCCATAGGAGGAGTTCCTGGTTGGACGACAAAGCCCTCTCTCCAGGGTGGAGTTTGAGGTTTGCTCTTCTGCTATGGTCTTGTGATGTTAAAGTGCTGTGCCCTCTGCTTTGTAGATCCACTTGTCGATTGCAGGAGCCTCTGACTGTATGGGGTTCCATGGAAACCCCATTGAGTCAGGTCGCATTGGTTCCTCCTCCATCTTAAAACATCCACAGTGGCTGTTGGGAGGGTGTGTTGGGAGAGTGCACTGATCACGTTCCCGTAGCACGCGATCCCATCTGAGTGACGTGTTAATGAGAGAATCACGTTGCTGCAGAGGGAGGTGAGTTCACGCTGAACCTCGCCTTTGACAGCTGGTTCATTCCACCGTGGCTCGAGTGAAGAAATGAAAAGCATACGCCACTTCCATGGTGGAGTCCTGCATGATGTATTAACGTCTCTCCAGCCTCCCTTCCTTGTGGTGGATTATCAAAGACAATCTTCAAAGAGCCATTCATTGTTTATATCTCTGGTCCTTGTCATTCCCTGCTCCACTGCTTTACCATTAACTAGATAAATTATTCCGGTGATTTTAACACTGTCCAAGGGTCAAGCTCCTGTTTTACACGTGAGCAAAATGTAGGAGCATCGTAACATGAAGCCACAACGTTGTGGTGGCTTACCCTAATAGTCTGGAAGGGCTAGATGAGACATTTCATAACTGCCGATGTTGATAACTGCCGAGGTGACGGTCTCGCGAAGATCAGGGCTGAGCTGCCTGTCTTGGTCAGAAACACTCGCTACATCCATTGTTGAATAAAACAAACACCGTCTAGGCCATGGTTCCCAGCACGATGCGCAGAGCTTCTGTGTGGATGTAAATAGTTTATTTGATGAAATTCACTTTTGTGTTGTTGTTGTTGTTGTTGTTGTTGTTGTTGTTAGCCCCCTGGACTTCACAAGCTCTCTGGAGAACCGATGGTCCTACGCTTTCGCTTTCAGTGCTGTAACGCCTCTGATATTCAGTCTGTTCTTCGGTTTCATCGAGCCGTTTCCATACACACTGCCGCGGTACCTAAAAGGTACAACACACACTATAACACACTACACTGCAACACACAATGCTACACCAGAACACACAATTATCATATTGTAACACTTTTTATAATGCTTTTACTATGAACATAATCACAATTTACATAGTTTAATTAACAAAGCAGCATAGTCAGTGATGCTTCAAATCACAATAATTTTGTGTGTGTGTGTGTGTGTGTGTGTGTGTATGTTTCTCAGTGTTGGTGTACTTGGTAGCAGCTTTGGAGGTGGCCGTCGTCTGCAAACCTTTCTTCATCTGTCTTTCAACACCACACAAAATGCTTGGAGGCGTGCTGGGCCTGCTATATACACTCGCCTGGTATACACACACACACACACACACACACACACAAACACACACACACACACACACACACTCGGATACAAGTATGCTGTATGTTTTTTATTCAATTACTCACTACTACCTTAGTTAAAAACTGTGTGTGTGTGTGTGTGTGTGTGTGTGTGTGTGTGTGTTACCAGGTTCATTGTGCAGCTTTGGGATTCAGTCTGGTGTACAGACGCATCAAAATATGATAAAGAGAGTTTTCTTGGTTTTTGTCTGTCGTTTGAGTGGGTGAGTCTGCGGAGAAACATGACTTCATGCTCATCAGATACCATTTATCCATAAATGTTGAGGTCATATTCCAGGATTTCTAGCCTGTAATTCTCTACGTGTGTGTGTGTGTGTGTGTGTGTGTGTGTGTGTGTGTGTGTGTGTCAGTTAGTTGACTTTCCACATTTACTGTCTTTGGGGTTCTTATTGTTCCGATTTGGCTTCATGATAGTGAAGGACATCCTGATCCGCCTGAAGAAACACAATGAACAGGTCTCTCTCTCTCTCTCTCTCTCACACACACACACACACACACACACACACACACACACACACACACACACACACATCCTAATCCTAACCATAAGCCTAAGCTCTAACACTAAACCCTAAAGCCTCAGTCTAAGTATAAAAATATTCCTGGTGTCTGTCATCTGGCTTTGCAGAAACATCATCACCATAGCAGTGGAAGCTAATACCATGTTTACAAATAATTGTCACCAGAGATAACAATATATATATAGAGAGAGAAAAGCAGCGGTACTAGAACAGAGTCTTGTGGAAAACAGAACACCAACAGTATTCCCTAGTCTTTCTAGAAGAATATTATTATCTATGTAGGTTAAAGTTTTTTTAGTCAGTGGTTTGATATTGATAATTTAAAGGATTTAGGTACATAAGGTCTTAAGAGAGGGGTTGATTATTTTCTAATAGAGGTTTGATTGCTTTTGGTAGTATGTGTTTAAGGAAATGTGTGTGTGTGTGTGTGTGTGTGTGTGTGTGTGTGTGTGTGTGTGTAAGGGAACTAGTTCAGAAGTCGATAATTTTGTAAAAATTAGGTCTTGTGCATGACACCGCCTTTAATAAACTCTGGTTCATATTTGTCTAAAAGACTGAAAGAGTATAGTACAGTTCATCGACCAGTTATAAGTGGAAGTCATAGTCGCAGGTGCTCCACTCTCAGGCCAGGCAGCTGAGATATGCTTCGTACACTTTTCTGGCCACAAACCTCAGCATGTTAAATAGGAAGGAAGGAAATTACTTTTGCTTTTGTTATCATTATAACAGCATTTTATTAGCAAAGA
Source organism: Pangasius macronema (assembly GCA_037577455.1). Classification (NCBI taxonomy): domain Eukaryota; kingdom Metazoa; phylum Chordata; class Actinopteri; order Siluriformes; family Pangasiidae; genus Pangasius; species Pangasius macronema. The sequence goes on from CM074972.1 coordinate 12,811,645, forward strand.
CTGAAAAGGGATTTTGTACTAATGATAGAAAATACTGCAATAGGAGTGTGTGTCATATAAAACAAGGGTTAAACCGTGTGTGTGTGTGTGTGTGTGTGTGTGTGTGTGTGTGTGTGTGTGGGATCTCTGGCTTGCAATAGGAAGTGAAGAACCATCAGTATAGATATGTACAGAGATTACTCAGACGGCCTGCTGAAGTGTACGTACCCTCACTGACATCCTCTAAACACTTAGTGTTCATCACTTATGTCTCACACACACACACACACACACACACACGCATAGTATAACCCTTGTTTTATATGGCAGGTCCTTGCAGAAGAGCTGGTTCCAGAGGAAAGTGTATGAATGGGATCCGTATTTTAAATTCCCAAACAGGATCATCGCCACCGTCGTGCTGTCCTTCCTCGGAGTGTACATGGTACATGTGTGAGTGTGTGTGTGTGTGTGTGTGTGTGTGTGTGTGTGTAATTAATTGTACTTAATTGTAAATCATCCACAACACATTAGATTATTATTATTATTTTATCTTTCCTGAAGATGTTGGAAAACTTTACCTCTGACACTGGAGACTCCTTCCATAAATGTAAAGTGTGTCTGTGGAGCGTCCACAGTACAAGTCACTGTGAATGAGCTGTTGCTATGGAAACGATAGCATATTATAACGGGCGCATTAATATAAACCTGCGCTACTGTCAGTGCCGCTGTTATAGAGAACTAATCAACACCTCCTGACCAATCAGAGCGCAGAGCTGAACAGAGAACATCAGCGTTTAATGGCTAAGCTCAATGTTTCGCTCCTAATGATGAAAATGTTGCTGTGTTTCTGACTGAACATCTGTTTTGTTTTTCGCTGTAGATTGTGGTAAATGAGCAGATCTTTTCTTCATGGTGTACCAAGAACATGTATGGAGAGTGGATGAGTTACATGAACATGTTTGTAGATGAGTCAACTTGGATCAAACACCTGAACTACCTAACATGTGAGAGCGCTGTCTTTTGACTCATTACCTTAACATGATATCTGTTTATGGAAGGTGTATGATTCATGTGAAGAATAATAACAAAGGTTTGGGGTTGTTGTTGTTGTTGCTTTCAGATACCTGGTACATCTCATCAGTGTGTGCTGCAGTCTTGTCTGTGATTCACGTTAGTCATGTGATGGTGTATTACAGGTATGGAGCCGAGCACATCTGGATTAATTTCGGATAAATTTGTAGGAGCTATTTTGTTTGTTTGTTTGTTTGTTTGTTAGTTTTTTAATTCATGTAACACTAAATAAACCCCTAAAACTCACGCACTTTTAAGGCTTTATGACAAGGAAATGCTTCACTTGGTTGCATCTACAGTTCAAATCAATTCTCAAAATCCCAGAATTATGGCTCAAGATAAATCAGTCAGCATGATGGCATCAGATAAACGTGGAGTATATATAATACCTGAAGTTTAGTACATTCCTGTACCTGCATTTCATTTCATTTCATTTCATTTCATCTCATTAACAGGAAGCACATTAAATCATTGTGGGCTGGAAACAAAAAATATCTGCCGAAGACGTACAAACTGAAACCTGCTGTTAGTGTGGTGAGTGTGTGTGTGTGTGTCTGTGTATGTGTGTGTGTGTGTGTGTGTGTGTGTGTGTGTGTTCATGGTCGTGATCAGGAGAGGTAATTCCTTCATGTAGAAAACAGCCTGATCGCTGGTGCAATGCACAAATGAATAAAACAGGTTGACGTCAAGGTTTGGCCTTGAAAATGATTTCACTCTTGATCTTGACTCGGTCTCGCCTTCATTTGGACTCGAGCTTGACTCGGCCTCGACTCTCTTAATACTCAGTCTCGACTCGATCTCCGCTAGCACTGGTCTTTGGCTCATGGGCTGGAGCCATGAAGGAGAGCATGAGTTGATGAGTTTAGCTCTGCAGCACATAAAGTTAGTGGGCAAAGGATGTCATCTTCAGTTCAGTTTAGTCATCTTCAGTAAGCACTTTATTCTGGTCAGGGTGGTGGTGGACCCGGAGTCTGTCCTGGGACCACTGGGCTTCAAACAGCAATACACCTCGGCCTCCTCGAACGGCATTCAACCGTCACACACACATTTACCGCTGGAGGGCAATTCGTGTGTCCAGTCCACCCACTGCATGTATTTGAGAGGTGACAGGACCTGATGAAACCAAGGAGAACCGTCAGAACACGACCCACTGCACCACTGTGCTGTCCAACTACCAGTTTAGATATCTGTTATGATGTTATTAAAAATATCGTGGTGTAGACGGTGATAATGTGAGTCTCGCTCCTCCAGGCAGGACTTTTGAAGTACCCTGGCTATCAGATCGCTTTCACCATGTGGGGTGAGTGCAGCTGGTCAGCTTTAATCCTAACATCTTCTAAAACAGGCTTTCGGTGCGGCTGAGTGGCGCTGTGCGTGTAGTGAGTGTTTACACTGAGTCCTGACGTTTTCAGGTTATCTGATCGTGCACGTGGCGATGTTCACCGCCGGCCTGCTGTTCGTGTATCTGGTTTTATCACCGATCCAGGAATACGGGTTCCTCTTCTGGCTGCTCGAGCTCATCACCTTTCTGTAAGTTACTCTCCATCTATCAGTCCTCTATCAGTTTGTTAGTCTATCTGTCCATCACTCCATCTGTCCATCAGTTTATTACTCCATCACTCCATCTGTCAATCACTCCATCTGTCCATCAGTTTATTAGTCAATCACTCCATCTGTCCATCAATCCATCAGTCCATCAGTTTATTACTCCATCACTCCATCTGTCCATCAGTTTATTAGTCCATCAGTCCATCACTCCATCTGTCCATCACGCCATCGTTCCATCAGTCCATCACTCCCATCTGTCCATCAATCCATCTGTCCATCACTCCAACTGTCCATCAGTTTATTAGTCCATCATTCCATCTGTCCATCACTCCATCATTCCATCAGTCCATCACTTCCTGTGTCCATCAGTCTGTCTGTCCATCACTCCATCACTCCATATGTCCATCACTCCTTCAGTCCATCACTCCGTCAGTCCACCACCCCTCACTCTGTTGAGAGTGTGGTGTGATGATAGATCAGTGAGCGGTACAGTGGAGGTGCTGGTGATGGATAAGGACATTAACCCTAGCTAGGATGTAGAACAGTGTCTTCGGTCGTTCCTCACTGTTAAAGTGACCGGCGATGCTCTGGCCCTCTCCACTGCACTGGCAGCAGAACTGTTCATAGCAGGACTTAATGAAGCCAGACCACTTTAATCTTAACTGCTCATAATGGCTGAATATGAGTCATGATCCTACAAAGATATGAAACGCCTAGACACGCAGCATTCGTGACTCCTAATTAATATACGTCTTTTCTGTGTTATTAAAAATACAGGACAAATTTTTTCATCATGCTAACTCTCATGAGGCTTCAGCGCATTGTGATCAAAATGTTCTTCCTGCAAGACAAAAGCTCTCCTCAGGATGAAGAGAAACCACTCGCACTCAAGAACAGGTAACTTTAATGTTATTTATTATTATAATGATTTTAATATGTGCAGAGTCGTAACAGCAATGGATAGAGCAAGACCCGGTTTGCCTGTCTGGCTAATAAACTCTCTCTCGCTCTCTCGCTCTCTCTCTCTCTCTCTCTCGCTGTCTCTCTCGCTCTCTCTCTCACTCTCTCGCTCTCTCTCTCTCTCTCTCTCTCCTCCACAGGAAGGCCTTCCACAACTTTAACTACTACCTCTTCTTCTTTAATGTGATCATGGGCATGGGGAGCTGTGTGTTACGATTAATCAGGAGCGCCGTCGTGGGCTTGATGTTGCTGCCGCGTATCGAGCGGTCCATAATGCCTCAGGGCTTCATGAAGCTGGACGCAAGTACGAGCGTGCTTTTAGAATTAATCCTGCATCAGGTCAAATTTGCTCTCTAGCTGTTACAAGATGAACGACAAAAAAAAACAGGGAAATGACTCCTTCACTTCCACTTGCTCGCAAAGCCCCGCCTCCCAGCAAACAAGAAACTCCCCCACGCTTCTCTGCTGCTGTTCACTCGTCTGCTTTTAGCGATTTATAAGCGAACATGGAACGTACATCAGAGTCTGATTTGCTGTAGAACAACTTTCAGTTTACAGATCAGTAAAAGTGCGCTGTGTATCGTTCCTCAGCTCCAGCGCTGATGCTCATCTGCGTTTTCCTTCTCGCAGCCTTGCAGTGTTTCAGAGTTTTGCTTTCTGCCTTCCGGTATTTTTTAACACCGAGCCCTGATTTGGATGCTGATAATGATATTAGGGAAGCTGTTATTATTCACCATGAACACACACCTACACTTCTCTTATACTCCGCTTAGTGTACGATATATAATATTACTTTTAAAATTGACTTTCTTGCCTTAATTTGATGGCAGGTTACTGTACGTGGGTGGGAATGATAATAACAGATCACCATCACAGTAATCCAGTCCTGCTGTGTTTCTGTCACCTGCTGCTCAAACACACACTGCGGAGGGTTCGAGTGGACGAGGGCAGAAAACCAGGTAACTAATAATAATAATAATCATAATAATAATAATAATAATAAATAAAAGTGATCTGATCACTAACTGTTCCTAATATGAACTTAAGATGATTTTTAAAAAAGTAAACAACAAAACTTCAGCACAGAAAAATTTCTCAAAGTAAACACATGAAAAGAAATGAAACTCTCACTTTTGCGCACACACACACACACACACACACACACACACACACACACACACACACAAGCTCAGCAAGATGCCGTCCACACCATGAAGACACACAGTGTATAAAAACTGTAAATTAATCCCACACCAGTGTGAACTCATTCATGAAGTTATCCACTCCACACACACACACACACACACACACACACACACACACACACACACACACACATTTTACACATTCTTACTTCTCTCCTGTTCTCCAGAGCCTCCAGCACAGAAACGAGCTCACCTTCGCTGGGTTCTTGTGTACAGCTTGCTGAGGAACCCTAAACTCATCCTGCTGAGGAAGAGACCCTGGAATGCAAACAGAGAAGAGTTAGAGCTCGCCTTCATCTGGGCCATGACCACACACGCAGGGAATAAAAACACACCGGGATCCATCACATCGGCACAAACCCTGATTTCTGCCTTACACGGGTAAGTACATCAGCTTATCTGTGTTTATTACCACAAGCTAAAAATACAGCTGAATTATTCTCACCTCACTCTTCTTTCTCTTTTTTGACTATTTTTTTATATGCTGCTACTTTTTTTTTACATTATTTTCTCCTGAAGTTCTTCCATTGCTTCTGAGATTTGGTGGGAGGGTCTCAGAAGAACGTGTCCTCCTTAAATCCTATTGGTCCACTGGAATTTGGAGCAGGAAGTCTGACCCTTAGCCACACCCACTTAACACTTCGAAAACCACTCTGGTAAAGAAGTCATGGTTTGTTCATGTAATCAAAGAAATGGGTTTTAAATGATAAAGTTGGTAAATATGTAACTACAGCATGCGTTATCTTTAATCTAGTGTTAAATGTAATCCTAAACACAATGCTATCTTACATCATATATAAAGTTTGTTAAGGTACAGTACTGAGCAAAAGGGCACATGAGGAGTAATTAAACCTCTGCTAAATTGACAATATCATTTTAGAAAGCATTAAAAACAATCAAAAGAATTTTGATTTCTTGAGCTCACCTGTAGCGAGGTGATGTTACACGAAGCTCGAGCCTCCTCCCCTGGCTCGCTGAAAGGCGTGCTGCGGAAACTCTCGCGAGAGCGTCTTCTCTTCTCTTCTGTTCCGGCATGAAGATGAATCTTGCAGCACGGATACCGTCACAGATATGACCGAAAGCGCAGCACGTTGAAGAAAAAATATGTGTTGTGGCAGTAAAGAGGTGGATCTATGACTAACGAAATGCAACTTCACCTGGGGTGGCCAATGGGGGTGGCCAATGGGGTGGCCAATGGGGGTGGCCAATGGGGGTGGCCAATGGGGTGGCCAATGGGGTGGCCCCTTAGCCCCGCCCATGTGCCTAACAGCTTTGCACAGTATTATAATGAACTAATAATATGTAATTACCTAATTATGTGACTATAGCATGCCTTATCTTTAATCTAGATTAGTATTAAATGCAGTCCAGATATTCCCACTGCTGATTTGTTCAGTAATCTGTTAATAAATCCAGTTTAAACTCTACACGCATCTACGTTTCACTCCTAAATCCCGTTTATTATATATATCCCGTTTATCTCAGAAGCGTCAATAGTCTGATTGCTGTGTAATTTTACATTTCAGTCACCATTTTACTGTAATGCGTTAAATGCTAGAGTACTGACCGCTCCAGCGACACCGATCTGCAGTTCCTTTAAAATTCTACAGTAAATGATGCAGGAGCTGACTGTGAACCGATGGGAGTCCATTTCATAACACACTCATCATAATATTCAACGTTTATATTTATAATATAATGGGGTCCTCTTCCTCTGTGAAATGAACCAACTATACTGTTTAAAAATGTACTTATGGTTAGATTTATAATAATAATAATAATAATAATAATAATAATAACAGTTATAAATAGTAATAATAGTATTTTAAAGAAGTTTTCAGTAAATGTATTATTATTATTTGGTTTAATGCTTTATAACGCCACTTTAAGCTTGATTGATTTAGCTAATGTTTAACAGTAAAAGATTATAAAATCTTATATTGTCTTATTTTGATTATATTGTCTTCAGTTCATCTCTCTCAGGAACGCAGTGCTAAGAGCACACCGCAAAGTTTTTTACCATATATGGAGATTTGGGGTGTTTTTGTGTAAATGAGTGTGTGACAGTGCGACATATAAAGAGTTTTTAGAGAAGGTGTGATGGAGAGATGGAGGTTGAGATGGAAACCTGGCCCTAGAAGGAATAACATCTGGATGTGTATTGAAGCATCAATAAAAAACACTTCTCCATTTTCAGGTTTTGTTCTTGCTTGCTTCTTTTCCAAGAAGAAAAAAGGGGGAAATAAACAGTATATATTTTTCTTTCTTTTTTATTTATTTATTTTTTAAGGAGCCTGCAGGATAACTGTGTATAAATATTACCTATCAAAATCTAGGTATAGATGTTTTAAATCCTTGATTAAAAGTTTTAGCACTTTGTGTGTAAAGTTAAATGTCTTCTCTAAAAGGTTCCTGAAATAACTAAGTTATATCACTTGCAAGAACTTTTTTCATGAACGAGTGTTTCCTGAGACACTTCAGAACTAAAGAAGTACGTAAACTCTTTCATAAGTTCTATGGAGCGATTTGGAGGGATAAGGAGCGATATGGAGGGATAAGGAGTGATATGGATCGATATGGAGCGATATGGAGCGATATGGAGCGATTTGGAGGGATAAGGAGCGATTTGGAGGGATAAGGAGCGATTTGGAGGGATAAGGAGCGATTTGGAGGGATAAGGAGCGATATGGATCGATTTGGAGCGATTTGGAGGGATAAGGAGCGATAAGGAGCGATAAGGAGCGATTTGGAGCGATATGGAGCGATTTGGAGCGATATGGAGCGATAAGGAGCGATGTGGAGCGATATGGATCGATTTGGAGCGATTTGGAGGGATAAGGAGCGATAAGGAGCGATATGGAGCGATAAGGAGCAATTTGGAGCGATAAGGAGCGATAAGGAGCGATATGATCGATAAGGAGCGATATGGAGCGAGTGTGATCTCTTGCCCTGAGGTTAATGTGATTGGGTAAATGCTTGGTGGAGCAGTGGGCAGTTCTGCCGCCTGACGGTGCTCGGGTTCGGGGTTTGAACCAGTGTGCTGTTACGAATCGTTTTTATGAATCACGTTAGCTGTACAAAACAAATAAAACAAACTGCTTTTAAACCTGTCTTCATGTAAATCAACTCATTAGCATGGAAATAACCAGTTACCAGCTTAAGTGTGTGTTATTTTATTTTATTGATTTATAAAGCACATTTAAAAACAACTGAAGTTGAAACCAAAGTGCTGTACAAGTAATATAAACAGATCTATACACAAAACATTTAACAGTACAAAATACCGGGAGTCAAATGGAAAATTTACAGCCTCAGGAATGTCGCCTGAAGGAATGTCGCCTGAAGGAATGGAGCCAGAAGCCATGGGCGTGTCACTTACACCTCCATCCCCTTCTCCTCCGCTGCACTGGCGCTGGATGCTTCATGCTCATTTAGCGTCATTAATATTAGTTCATATAAACATTAAATCCCCAGTATGTCTCTCTTTCGCCCCACTGATAATCACTTTTTCTTTAGGTTTTTTCTATGATGATGATGAAATCTGTGATGAAAGGGCGGATCAGAGGCTGGTCTTCAGTATCCTGACTCTCACTCTGCGCCTCTGCTGCCCCCTGCTGTTCCCCGGCGGTGTAGCGGCCAGGGACACTTACGCCTCTTTAAATGGAGGCTCACTGAAATACAGGCGGGATTCAGCTTCCTCAGTCACACACACACACACACACACACACACACGGGGAGAGAGAGAGAGAGAGAGAAACAACAACAACAACAGAAAAGCGGTTTATTATTTTTGTATCATTCAGGAAAAAAAACTAAAAACAAAATGCGCGTTTTTGGCAGAAACACTACAGAGCAAAGCGGCTGGGTGAGTTTTAACTCTTTACCTCAGAAAAGTTGCTGTTTAAAGTCTTTTGTGTCCAGAAAATGCAGAGAATCCACAGCAGTCCAGAGACTTTCAGACGGGGTGTGTGTGTGTGTGTGTGTGTGTGTGTGTGGTAGGTGTTTGTAGTTTTGAGAGAAGCAGAGTGTGTGTGTGTGTGTGTGTGGTAGGTATTTGTAGTTTTGAGAGAAGCAGAGTGTGTGTGTGTGTGTGTGTGTGTGTGTGTGTGTGTGTGGTAGGTATTTGTAGTTTTGAGAGAAGCAGAGGATGTGTGTGTGTGTGTGGTAGGTATTTGCAGTTTTGAGAGAAGCAGAGTGTGTGTGTGTGTGTGCAGTAGGTGTTTGTAGATTTGAGAGAAGCGGAAGGTGTGTGTGTGTGTGTGTGTGTGTGTGCAGTAGGTGTTTGTAGATTTGTAGATATATTGAAAGTTTGAGTTTCACACGTGAACTCGGGTTTTATTATTCTGATAATAATTATGATTATTCTGATTATTAATATTAGTATGATGATGATGACGATGATGATGACGATGATGATGATGATGATGACGATGATGATTATGATGATGACGATGATGATGATGATGATTATGATGATGATGACGCTGATGATGATGATGATTATTCTGATGATGATGATGATGATGATGACGCTGATGATGATGATGATGATGATGTAATAAGAGGTGAAGAGAGTGCTGATGGAGATGGAGCCGTATTCCAGACATAGGATTTAGTTTGTAGTTGGGAAAAGTTTCAGGGAGACGGTCGGATCCTGAAACCTGAGATCTGTGTGACTCACAGTGTGTTGTCATGGAAACTGCTGGAGTTTCCGCTGACGTAAATCCGGGGTTTAGTGTGAGCGGTTACAGGAAAGGGTGTGTTCAGGATTCCGCAGAATTCAGGGATTCAGATCATTAACGGCGCTCGCAGCTGTACTTCCGGTTACACTCATTAGATCTTCCGGCGGTTATTAATTACACAGAGCGATTTCCCGAACAGCGCTGTTCATCTGTCAGCACCTCACACCGCTCACACCCTTAACATGTTCAGCTCAGGTTAAAAACACTACCGAGTTCCGTGCTGCACACACACACACACGTTTACACACAGGATGTGATGCATGAACTGAGTATGAGAAGCTCCATGAAAAAGCATCATAATCAGTGACCATGTTTACATGCACATCAGTATTCCGATATTTATCATTAGTACTGTGTCATGCACGTAAACGCCGCGATCCGATTGGCCGATTCAAATTAATACAATATTCCTGGGTATTCCCGGAACAGACCAGTATTCCCGTCTCATGCCCGGTATTCCTGGAACAGACCAGTATTCCCGTCTCATGCCCGGTATTCCCGGAACAGACCAGTATTCCCGTCTCATGCCCGGTATTCCCGGAACAGACCAGTATTCCCGTCTCATGCCCGGTATTCCCGGAACAGACCAGTATTCCCGGATGACCCTGACCTCTTACTGAAGATGGATGAATACAAATATGTTCAAATATTCGTAACACGCAGATGTCAATTTTTTTTGTAATTTATTTTATTTCTATCAGCTCTCCATTCCTGACGGCTTTTTTACGTTCATCAGGAAATCGCTTCAGTCACACACACACACACACACACACACACACACACACACACACACACACACACACACGATTGTCCTGTTTTCATTTCAGTTCATGAAAATGCTTATCTTTATTTAAGATGTGATGTTAAATTTCATTGATGATTGTTTCTTTTTTTAAGTCTGTTTGTTGGATTAAGAGGATTAGCTTCAGGAAGAAGTATCACTTTGAGCTTCTCAGTTCAGAGTTAAAGTTCAAGCTGAGGGTTTATTAAATCCTCCTTCTGCTCATGTCACTCCTTCACCTTCACCGTGTGATTAAACACAGCGTGATTTAAATGGCAGCTTTATCATTTCTGTTGAACTCTCTGAGCTGCAGTCCAGCAGAACCGACTCTCTTCCCTTTCCTCCACTCGTCCTCTTCTCGATCAAAATGTTGGCTTCATGAATAAAAATGTTAAAAAAAGAACATTGAAGGAACGTTTAGAGTATCTGCTGCGAGTGAGTCTGAGAGATTGGTTTTATAATCTTCGCTCCTCTGAGTATACTAGCTCACTCATCATCTCCTCTTCTCCCAGCAGGGCCAGGAAGTTCCAGCAGACCCCACGTGAGTATCTGCTGATCTCACCATCATCTCCGGCTCTCTGTGGCGTTCTGTAGAAGTAACGACTGTTGCGTTAATGTTAAAAACCCCACTGCATCACACCTTCATCTTAAACAATGCTGTAGTGAAGCCTGACTCGTCAATGAATCACTCTTCTGAACCGATTCTTTTTAATGAACAAACTGGTTCAGTAGAGCAAACAATGTGCAGCTTTAAGCAGTGTTCAAGTGTTAGTGGCTTCATCTGGTACCATTTTAGATTGATTTTATTCTCACAGATTAATCACGCATGGTATAGTATATATGGTATAGCATGGGCAGTCGTGGCCTAATGGTCTGAGAGTCGGACTTGTAACCTGAAGGTGAACCTGAAGGTGGTGGGTTGGAGTCTCGGGTCCGGCAGGGATTGT
>CM074972.1:12822977-12835477 GCA_037577455.1 Pangasius macronema
GCCACAAAGTCACTTCACTTCACTATAGGAATTATTTCCTTCTGCGATTTAGAAACGTTGTGAAGAAAGGCATTCAGCGACAAAGTTAAAGAAGAATTTGCTAAAATGAATCAGTCGGGAAACAGCTTTATACGAGTTCTCTATGTTCAATCCCATTTCAGAAATAAACAGCTGCTCTGTCACTGTTCTCTGGATCTGTCTAAATTTCAACTTTGTTTGTCTGTTTAGGAACGAAACAGATTTATGGCAGCAGTGTAAGACTTTTAATACGCTCTTTATGCCGCTGAGTCTGCTGGCGTCTGTAAGTGAATCCTTCATTTGTTTTTTGTGTTGTTTTTTTGTTTGTTTTTTTTTAAACTAAATATGATTTTGTGTTTTGCTCGACCTCTCCGTGTGCTGACATCATGAGCTCTGTCTAACCTGCTTCCACAGCACTGTTTCATCAGCTCCACTGATAATAAACGGATTAAAAAAATCGTTGATTATGGCGAAGTTTTCTTAAAGTAAGGAGAGAATGTGTTTATTTAACATGGAAGGAGTCTCCAGTGTCAGCGCTTTGTAACAGTCAGAGGTGAAGCTGTAACAGAGAGGAGTTTACGCTTCTTTGCGATTATTTTTTTTTGCCTTATTAACTTGAGGAGAGAGAATAAAGAGCAGCTGGTGAGGGAACGACTGTTTATAGCTGCTATAACGTAAGCGACAACAGGAGCTCGCTCGTTTCTTTAACATTAAATGTAAGTATAAATGGATAAAAAGTACCACGTGTCGTTGTTTAATTAATGACAGTAGTATGTGTTTGCAAATTAGAGAAAATGAATGAAGCTATTTACATTGAAATAGGTTTGTTCTTGTTGAACTAATCAATAAATATTTAATTTAATGAATACGTATTTTCTCTCTCTCTCTCTCTGTGTGTGTGTGTGTGTGTGTGTGTGTGTGTGTGTTTGCTGCAGGTGTTTATTATGCTCCTGCTCTCATTTGTAGAGCGCAGGAAGAAGATCTGGGACTGTGAGAGGAGCTTCTGCTGTCTGAACGGCCGATTCGGCTTCGTGGTGTGAGTTTGTAGTTTATTGTTATATTTTTGTAAATAAATCTGAATTCTTATTGCTAACATAACTCAAACTTTCTGATTTAGTAATGATGTAAAACATAGCGTATTTGATGATGAATATGATGGTTCCAGGTACCAGCTTCATGTTTTGTGCTTTTGCTAACTATAGCAAGCTCTTTCAGGTGTATAATTGTATTTACGGTAGATCTTGTCATACATGGGCGATATGAATTTGAAATATAAGCACAAAATGTTTTTTTATTTTTAACATCTCACAATTTAGAAGTTTTGATTTTTTTTTTCAGACGTACACCTAGATGCCAGTGCTAGTGTTGCAGATAGGACTGTTTGAAAGATCTCATGTGCTTTATTCTGGAGATATAGAGGCCCGTAGAAGTATTTAAAAAATAAATAAATAAAATTTTATAATAAAAAACTGTGGACCTTCTATTTTATAAGTTAAAGACATTTTACAATAAACATTCCCTGAGAATTTCATGTATGAATAGTTTAAAAGGAAGGACTTACTGTATAGAAGTTTGTAAATGTTTCTGTAAAACTCGTTTTACAGTAAAATTATGGCCACGCCCCCTTTTTAAAGCCTCTCTATCTCAGACACTAATGCAGACACAACCCTGAAATTTCACACTATTCACTGTTTATTTAGAATTGTGACTTTAAAGCATATAGAAAATCTGTCAGTCAGGAAATTTTTTTTTAAGTCTGCTGATTCGAGCTGGATTTATTCGTATACTGTTAGCCCCCTGGACTTCACAGGCAAGATGCAGAACCGATGGTCTTACGGTTTTGCCTTCGGTGCCGTGACCCCCTTCATGATGAGTCTGATGTTCCACAGCATCAGAATAGTTAATGTGCCGCCGTATTTACAAGGTACGCTACACTACCTACAGTACAACACCCTTAAACACAGTTTTTTAAGGCTTTGTTCACAATAATGCTTTTAATAAAATTACTTGGACAATTTAATACAATCAATAATTAATACTAATATTAATAGTAATTAAATTATTAAAGCGCACGTTGCTTGTAGATTGTTTCTTGTGACTGTGTGCTGCTATTGTCGCTTGTGTGTATTCTGCTTCTAAAGCTAACTAATTAAAGGGAAATTAAATAACACACTAATCAGAGTGAAAAGCGGTTGTGTGACTTACGTGTTACATGCTCGGCTTTGTCCATACAGAGAAACGAATGATTAGTGTGACGGCAGAATTGGCAGATCGGACTTTGCAGATGTGTTTGGCTGCGTTCTTTCACACATGAATTATGTATAATGTGTTGTTTTGCCTCACAGTTGGACTGTGTGTGTGTGTGTGTGTGTGTGTGTGTGTGTGTGTGTGTTTGTTTGTTTCAGTTTTGGTGGCTCTGTTAGCTGCGTTGGTTCTAAGCATTACCTGCATGCCGTTATTCGCCTGTCTTTCAACACCACAGCGGTTGCTTGGAGGAGTTCTGGGGCTGCTGTATTCACTCTCCTGGTACTTTTTTCATTATCATGATTTTACCTTTTTTGCGTACAAGAAGACTATTCTCAGACTCTTTCTCAGGCCCGGTCTGAGAAAGCGTTAATAAGGAAATAGTAAAATAATCCACCTCGTTCACGTTCATCGTCTCGCACTCGCTGTCTCACTCGCCACTGATGCCGTGTTACGGATGTGGCCAGAGATCAGAACCTGTCGAATACCATAAGAAGAGAACCACATACTACAGCCTGAGGAAGGTGGTGTTTTTGGGTGTTCGGCCAGTGAACGATACACTACAGGTGCCAGTGCCTTTCGTACGTCCGGGTGGGAATGAGTGAGCAGGACAAGGGCGCCTGCGTACTGTAGTGTGTGAAGGACACAGAGATGTTGTGAGAGCCTTGTGGAGCTGGAGCTAGTAATCAACCTTGTTTAACCCTTTAGCTGCGTACAGTACATACAGGATTATTCATGTCGCGTGTGTGTGTGTGTGTGATTCCAGGTTCGTTGCACTGATGTGGAAGTTGATCTGGTGCAGAAGAATAGTATCAAATAATAATTTTGTGGATTATTTAATGCGGACAGAGTGGGTAAGTGAACTGCCATCCACAGGATATTTTTTTCAGATAATCCGATCTCATGCTCATCACATTTAATCAAATCTATTCCCACCTCAAATGTGTTCCTGTGTGCAGCTATTCAATGTCCCACAGTTACTGTGCTTGGGGTTCGTGCTGTGCCGCTTTGGCTCCATCATAGTGAAGGGTGTGCAGAAGGCGGACTCCTTAATGTCGTTGGTCCAGCGCGTGTGTGTGTGTGTGTGTGTGTGTGTGTGTGTGTGTGTGTGTGTGTAACACATACATGAATGTAAAAAAAAAAAAACTATCAAATTTGAGAAGGCCGCCAGTTTCTGAACCTCAGACACATAGATCCTGACTGAGAACCTTTAGTCTTTTCCGTCAGGCGTTTATTTATTTTCCTTCTCTTTCGGTGGATGCCAAGATCGTATAAAGTGACATTAATCTTTAACAGTGCCATCAAACCAGACAGCAGGCACAACATCTGCAGTGCAACATCGTCCACCATCTTGTTTGTTTTGCGTTGAATGGGTCTCATGACTAAAAATACGTCATTGTTATTGAAGATCTCCATTTTCTCAGTCCACACTACAAAAACTACTTATCAGATTTATCCACTTTGGAGAGTGTTTTCGAAAAGCTCCCTTTTCACTGGACAGAAACGCCGTCTCGGTGTGGACGGAAGGCAAAACAGAAAATGACACAAATTTAACAAATTCAAGAAAATTCACAAATTCAGCCTTTCAGTGGGATTATTCCTGGTTCATGCAGGAACCTGGAACAAGATCGAGGTTGTGTTCGACTGTGGTGCGTTGTACACGGGTATTTCTTTGTCCCATCTGCTGGACACATGGCAACATGGCTTAATGGTACCGAGACGGTGAAGGTTCTTCCCCCATTCATGCTAATTATACAAGTAGGGAACTATTTCCTGCTGCAGTCTTCACAGTTTCTATGTAGATGACGATGTCAAGTCAGTTGTATCTACAGGCGAAAACTGTATCACTGTACAATGACCTGAAAGCTCCGGAGGCCTGTCCACATGTATACGGATATTTTTGAAAACGTTTTTTCTTCTGTTTGTACTAAAAAAAAAAGCAAGCTTTTTGAAACCGTCCTCCAAGATGGAGCAGTTTTAAACTCCATTTTGATTGTTTTCACGTGGCCATGAACATATATTTTTGAAAATGCTGATAGAGCAGTGTGAACCTGTGCATGCCTGTTGCGTGTGTTCTGCGTGTTATGAACAATGGCTGCTGACCACGTTAAATTATTATTCGACCAAACTGTAACCTTAAGCAGTAGTTCCACCTGAATGAACTTTTTGGTCATGCTGGGTTTTTTTTCTTCATTTCACTGTCTCCACCTTCTCCGTTAACGACACTCTGTCTACACGTACTGGGCTGGTGTGNTGTTTAATGTGTGTGCATGTGAATCTTTTTTTTTTTTTTTTAAATACAGCATCCCAGAAGTTTCCATACATAGGATAAATGAACACTTTTTAGCAAAATGTCTTCTAAAACATCCTATACTTTCTTTATAATTATATTATATTTTCAGATAGCGTTTAAGAATGCCTTTGACAAAAGAACTGACCCACTGGCTGTATACGGTTGAATGACAATAAACTCCACTTGACTTGACTTGAGAAGAAGCTATTGAAATCATTCTCGCAGCTGGGTCAGGAAGCTGTCGCAAGGTTGCGATGGACATGCGGTTACACGCATAACGGCTGATGTGTTAACACAAGTTCTTCTCAAACTCAGACTCTGTGTGTTTACATAGTGGCATGTAGTGTCATGTAGAGAGCGTTTTGTAAATAAAGTTCCATTTTGCTAAAAAGTGTTCATTCCTATGTGTGGAGACTTTTGGGACACACTGTACTCTAGTCTCCCTGAGTTAATCTTACATCACATGCTCATCTCTGTATGGAAAAAAAAAAGATGAGTTCAGTAGAGGTTTTTTCTCACCTACTGTTTTTAATGCTAATCCCAATGCTGACCATAAACATAGAATAAACACGTACACCATGTGTGGTGTACCGTCCGTGACAATTTGACGACAAGTCCTTTATTAGTAGTTAGTCTTTATGGACACTATCAAAAGTAAGAGTGTGTGTGTGTGTGTGTGTGTGTGTGTGTGTGTGTGTGTGTGTGTGTGTGTCTCTTTTCTGAATGTTTGTATGGGATTCTGCAGGAGGAAGTGAAGAAACACGACTACAAATATGTACAACGTTTACTGAGATGGCCTGCTGAAATGTACGTACTCACACTGAGTGATACACACATTAGGAAACACACACAGAAACACACAAAGAAACACACACCCACACACAGTAACACATATTTTACACTCCAGGTCTGTGCAGGAGAGCTGCTTCCAGAGGAAAGTGTACAAATGGGATCCATATTTTAAATTCCCAAACAGAATCATCGCCACTGTCGTGCTGTCCTTCCTCGGAGTGTACATGGTACGTGTGTGTGTGTGTGTGTGTGGTGTTTCAGTCCGTATGCTGTATTTAGGCCATGTGTTGTGTTATTGTGAGATGGAGAAACTGTACGCTTGTTGACTCTCACGAGTTTCTTGATGCAAGCTGTAACTGTAGCAGATGAGTGCTGGGTCAGCTTATTCTTCAAATTGTTGGCATTTTTTTCCTACAGCAGCGTGCATCGAATTAAAACAAATGCGAGGGTCTAAACCAGGAAGTATAACCAGGAAAAACAGGAAAACATGGAAACTAAGAAAAATGGCTCGAAACGTAATGACATAAAGCACGAAACGACTTTACACTGGGACTAAGAAACAGCAGGGTTAAAGAGACAAAATAATACAAATAATACAAAACTAATATAAAACACACCAATGATGCAAAAGTGTGGAGAAGGGACCAGGAAGTGAAAACAGACATGCCATAATAAGAGCATAGCTATGCGTCTTGCTCTGAGGTGATTTATGATGTATTATTTCAACAACTCAATTCAGTAGTGCATTAAAAGTGTGACGAAATCACCTCCATCCCCTGCACACGCTACGATTTCATGACCTTGATGTAATATCTTGTGGCTTCATTAACTTCCAGTCTGAGTACGATATAAAAAAAACAGAAAACTATAAGATAAGCTGGATNTATTTATAAACTGTCTTTTCCATTCACGTTACATTATATTACATTGACTGCAAAGGGGAAAAAGGCCATTCATTCTTCTTTCTTTAGTCAGCATTTTCTCTCCCTGATTTTTTGGTTTAAAGGTGAGTACTTGTGTTTAAAGGTGGTGGTCTATACGTCCGTCTCATACTGTACGCTTCTATTTACTGGAAGAATCTGTTCGTTGAATCTGAATCAGAGCAAAATCATTCTTTTTTTTTTGCTGTGTGGTTTGTTTTTTCATCATTTTTAAAACTAGTAGTTCAGTATAAATGAAAGAGTGGTCATTGCGTGAGGATCGCCAGCACTAGCACCAGGACAATGCTGATGTTTTTGCTGGTACTTTGCTGCAGGAGATGTGTGTGTGTGTGTTTCTGTGTTTCCTCTGTAGATGGTAACAGTGGAGCAGATAATTTCTTGGTGGTTGACCTCAAACATGTATAAAATTTGGAAAGAGCATTTCAAACGTTATTTGGATCAAACATCCTTTTTCACACACCTGAACTATTTCACGTGTAAGCTCACTCTCTCTGTCTTTAAATGGTTAATTGATTTATTGATTATTTGATTTAATTAGTTAATTATTGAATTGTAATGATATGACAGGTTAAATTTTTAGTGCAATATTTAGTGCAGTATATCACAATATTTGTGCAGTATTTTCTATTGCAGGTCTGTTATTTGATTCAGAAAACAGCTAGAAACAGTCAGGTGTTTATTGATTAATTCATTAATTCATGTGTTGAATAATGCAAAATGATGATTTGCTTTTAGACACCTGGTATATCTCAGCAGCTTGTGCCACACTGACGTCTGTCATTCACATTAGCCAGGTGCTGGTGTATTACAGGTACGCTGAAATTTGATGAAATTTGATTCATTTTGAGTGAATATTGTTTTGTATTATAAATCATATCATAGCCCCAAATTAGCTTCCAAAACCCACACACTCTTACTGGAAAAAAAGTAAGATTAGCTATAAATTTGGCTCAAGTATCTGCTAATGTCATCTAGCTAATGAGTAAAATTGTAGTGGATATAGTCTCGCTTTATAGGTTACTGTGCTATTAAACAATCACTGAGAATCCAATTATGATAACATGACAAGCTGACAAAGTTTACATGAGAGGAAAATGAGAGGCTGGTGATGAAATGACTATTTATAGCTGCTATAACTTCTAAAAGTGAGAACAAGACCTCGTTTCGTTGAACTTCAGGGTGGTAACAGTAACCATGCTACATCACACCACGCCAGCGCTCAGTGTTCGGCAACCGATGTGAAGTTTATTATGTACTTATGGTATTTTAGTACAATTTTCACGGCCATTGTACATCATTTGTACATCTTACAATAAGGTCTTTATCTACATTCCAATTATTTTTTTTTGGAAATTTAATTTCTTCCTTTCTTCATTCATTCTTTTATGAATTCATTCCATTGACAGGAAGCACATAAAATCATTGCGAGTTGGAGAAAAAAAATACTTGCCAAAGACATACAAACTGGACCCTGTGTATGGAGTGGTGAGTGTGTTTCCTTCCTCATGTGTCACATGAAGAAATGTGTAACAATGATCAGGTGATGCAATCAGAGTGGAGCTGACTCGACTCTCAATGTAGGCCGGTATGACTTCTCTGAGAGCTCCGATTTATTTACACACAATTACACACAGTTTATTTACAGACAACACACAAGCACAGACAGCACACAATATACTTACACACTGGCAGCTCCAATTTATGTCCACACAAATATTGTAACTACTGTATGATTTAGAGTAAGCGCTAAAGCACAACTCCCGTTAAGGACATTTTCACGCTTGGTCTGATTAATTGAGCCCGCATCCAGGACTGATTCTGGGATCATTTGGGGGCGGACCTCCAAATCATGTTTGCTCTTGTATTTTTGTTTTATACATCAGTAAGAAGTTCCGTCTCCTCCGCTGACCAAAACAACACCTTCCCCACATCACAGGAAGTAACGTGACAAGTTGCACCAGTCATGTTACTCAGCACATAGCACTAAGAGCAGATAGCTCCTACACATAATGCAGTCCACACTACAGTTCAGTTGAAGTAAACCCCAGATCACCATTTTCGAAATGTCGAGATTAAATCCACCAGTGCTACAGACATCTGTGCCCGGGACTCAAGGGAGCAAACTTCTCTGTGGTCTTTGGGTAGAGACGGGTATACTCTCTTCACCCTTTTATTCAGAGCGATAGTAGCCAATCACGGGAGTCTACATGTATGCGGAATAGGGTAGATAGCGCTTTCCTCTGAGACTGTTACTGTGCGATGTGACACAGCATGAGCAGCAGTTTGAAAAGATGCAGTTAGCTGGCTTCACCCTCCCTGGTAGGTAGCTGTCGTATGATGGGAGAGAGAGCTAGCAGGTGACCAAATTGTGGAGAAAATATACTCAGGAAAAATGGCCCAGAATCCACAAAAAGTTGCTAACATTACATCATAATCCCTCCCCCAGATGGGCCTTTTGAAGTATCCTGGCTATCAGATCGCCTTCTCCGTTTGGGGTGAGTGTGTTCATGTTAATATTAATAGTTTAAATGCATTTCTTTCTAATGTTCTTATGTTTTCTAACAACAACAAGGACAATTGTGCCAAATCACAGTAGGACTGTCAGTAAATAAACATAAAATTTGCAGGTTATCTGTTCATGCACATGGCGATGTTCGTGGTTGGCCTGGTGTTTGTATACCTGGTCATAACACCAATCCTGCAACACGGATTTCTCCACTGGCTGAAGTGGGTGGGCATGAGTCTGTAAGTTCTGATCCATCAGTCCAATCAGTTTCTTTCTCCAGCAACGGGGAGTAGTACCCTTCTTCTACTGGCCCTGGAGTGCTTGAAAGCCTCCATCATTTTAGCTTATTTGTTTAAATATTTATATACGCCAGTATCCAGTACTAAAAGTTGACATATAAACATTATATTATACAGTATATTAAGAAATAGAAACAGTTAACAGGTTTACAGGTTTACAAGCTGCAGTCTGATCCCATATTTGTGTTTTATGAAAATCAGGCCGAATTTCTTCACCTTATTGGCTTTGATGGGGCTGCAGCACATGCTGACCCATATATTTTTCCTGCAAGACAAAATCTCACCTACGGATGAAGACAAGCCGTTAGCACTCAACAACAGGTAACACGAATGTTAATTAACATCAAGTCCACTTTTAGTTCAAATTTTAAACAGGATTACTCGGGATAACTTATTGGCATGAATGCTCACGTACACAAGAAGGTGTCCGGGTGAATCTCACTGGTTCTGGTTGTCCTGCGAGGTGAAACAGAACTACTGAAATCTGTAGTGGTTCATATCATTTTTCTCANAAACACTCTTTCACAAGTTTATGGATGTGTGTTTTTCACCCTCTGTCTATTTCTTTGTGTAATTCCTATCTCTCTGTCCTCCTCAGGAAGGCCCTCCACAACTTTAACTACTTCTTCTTCTTCTGTAACCTGATCTTGGGCGTGATGAACTGCTTATTGCGGTTAATTAAAAGTGCCGCCATTGGTCTGATGTTGCTATCGCGCATCGAGCGGACCATAATGCCAGAGGGCTTCGAGAAGCAGGACACAAGTAAGACTGTAGTTTTTCCTTTGAAACTCATCTGTTAGTCTCATTTCTAGTTGTGTTCACTGTTATATTCCTTTGCCATAGCACATCTCTCTAGACTTTATAGCAGTTCAATGTTGACATTTCTCTATTATTTTATTTTATTTATTTATTATTTTTTTTTAGTACAAGGAGTTTAATACTAGCAGTACACAGCAGCAGCCAATACTGCAGGCTATGTGAGTCAAAACTGTTTACAGTGAGGGAAAATAACAGCTCTTAACCTGCGTGTTGTTCCTGATGAACAGCCGCCATTGATGATTGACAACTCCTGATGCACTGAAGTGCTGTACAGAAGTGCTTTTCCAAAGTGAAACAAAACCCACTGCAACCCAGCTTGATTCAAGCTAACTAATGTAACTAGCTAATACATGTCATTAAAAACCGTCCAGCTAACATTATAAAGAATGTTTTCTATAACAACCAAGAGCAAATACGATGTCCTGTGACATCCTTGATTGATTAATACTAAGTAAGTTTATAATCCCTAATTGACATCCCCAAACAATCCTGAGTCCTTCTTTTCTGGAGCCGCAGCCAACCTCCCCAGTGATTTTCTCCCAAAGAAAATTTATCTAATTTGTCCCCATGATTAACAGCTGGATCAGGCAGGGAAAGACCACCACCTCAATGCTACTGTAACAGAAATTTTGAGATCCATGTGCAGGAGGTGCATTGTGAAATCCAAGTGTGTTGGGGTATAGTTTTAGAAGTTTACCGTTGATAGTTTACGTCTTCCATGTTTATAGGTTTTGTTTTCCCGTTGGTCTAAAGAGTTGACAAGAGTCAATGCAAGGGTCAGGACACAGGAATATCACTGGCATTATACAAGGCTCTGATGTCAAAGTTGGCAAGACTTTGCAAATAATACATTGTTTGTGCAGAACAGATATTTTCTAAGTTTAGATGCACTGAGGAACTGGAATCCACCAAGACCTCACCACTGTGCATTAAGACATGGAGGACAGCGGGGAGGAAGGGCAGAGTAAAAGAGAAGGGGGAAAAAATAGGGAATGGTGTTGGTTTTACTGCTTCTTATTTTCAGGGACACTGGACCCACTTGGACATTTCTTCTGGGACTGAAGTGATGAATGGTCACCTTTTGATCAGGGGTCCAGATTGGGATTACTGTGACAACATGGATAGCAAGCAGACTGCCAAGTTTATTACCCATAAAGCACCAGGTTTTAACACCAAAAGTGCATAGAAGCAGCGAGATTGAGAAGATTACCAAACCATTTGTTCATTCTTCTATTCAATCTGTTACTCGTTCTCAGGTTACTGTATGTGGGTGGGAATGATAATGGCAGATCATTATCACACTAATCCAGTTCTGGTGTGTTTCTGCCACCTGCTGCTCAAACACACTTCAGAGAGTGCCCAAGACGGTGAATATTCGTGCTTAAACTCAGGTAACAAGCAAGATCAATATATTTAGCTAGACAACATGAACTCAAACTCCAGTGTTTCAAGTCATGTCTCCTTATTTGGTTAGCAATACACACATTTTTATTTCTATTCTGTTCTCCAGAGCCTATAGCAAAGGACCGAGTTCGCACTCGCTGGCTTCTTATGTACACCCTACTGAGGAACCCTAAACTCATCCTGCTGAGGAAGAAACGCAAGCAAAAAAACGACAAAGAGGGTGAACTCGCCTTCGCCTGGGCCATCTCAAATATAGAATAAAAAACAACACTGGTCTGATTTTTTAGCTTTAATTTTTTACAGTCAAAACTGTATGCTGCCAAAATTATTAAACAAAATTACAAGATCTACCATCAAACTATTATGTTCATATAACATAAGATATTTGAGTTATAAACATGTTAGTACCAAGTAGAAGTTTTAGGTATATTTTTTAGGAATTATTGTGTTAGCATGTTTTTTTATTCTCAGAGACTAAGGTTTCTGTGTATTGAGATCAATCAAAACATTCACAAAATGCAACAAACAAATAATTTTGGTTCAAATGACAGATCTTTAACTCGTTTTTGACTGAAATATGGAGTCAAATTTTCTTCATGGTGTTACTGTACCCCACAAAAACTGGCTGCAGCTGTGCTCTCCACTGGTCAGAAAGATTGTTCTTTCTGCTCAGTAAATTTATTTTTGTGTTTTCATGCATGATAAAACTTGTACATGTGACTTTCTGGAGCTAGCTATCATGACACTCCCGTGTCTTAAGTAAGTAACTTAGTCAAGCTAGCATCAGAAAGATAAATATATTACTCTTTGTATTTATGCATGAATTTATTACTGTACAAATAAAAGTTTCTGTATATGTCCATCACAAAGCCTGTGTGGTAACTTTAGTGAGATAGCAGTATCCTGTGGTATCTTTAGCGAGCTAACCATAGCCTTCTGAGGTAACTTTAGCGAGCTAGCAATAGCCTTCTGGGGTAACTTTAGCGAGCTAACAATATCCTTCTGTGGTAACTTTCACGAGCTCGCAATAGTCTGTGGTATCTTTAGTGAGCTAGCAATAGCCTTCTGAGGTAACATTAGCGAGCTAGCAATAACCGTCTGTGGTAACTCTAGAGAGCTAGCAATAACCTGTGGTATCTTTAGTGAGCTAGCAATAGCCTTCCGAGGTAACATTAGCGAGCTAG
>CM074972.1:12840477-12855942 GCA_037577455.1 Pangasius macronema
ATTAGGTTGACCGTGAGATTATATGACGTTATCACATGTCCTGAAGGTGAAGTGAGTAAACATCTTTATATGTAAAATCTATTTAATTACTGTTTGAATCATTTGTAAAGTTTATAAAGTTTTAATTATTATTGAATTGTTTGAATTAGTGTGTAAACGTATGGACTAGTATTAGACGTGAAGTGTATAGTGTTGCAGTGCCACAGACGGAGTGTGTGTTCATATCACATAAACACCAGAAGGTCAAACTTTTGTTATTATAATTATAATTATTATTTATTAATAATCACTAAAAAATCATTTAAAAAATCACTGTGTCAGATTTGTTCCTATTTTATTACACAATATTACAATATTATATTTTTCCTAATCGTAGTGAAACTTTTCCTTGGAGTGAAATAATGATAAAAAAAATCATTTTAAAAAATAAAATAATAAAATAAAAGTTGCTATAAATATCATGTGTTTATTCTTGAACATGAGATCTTTACTATTCACACATAGACTTTTGGTGATAATGAATGTACTGAATGTGTGTGTGTGTGTGTGTGTGTGTGTGTGTGTGTGTGTGTGTGTGTGTGTGTGTGTGTGTGTGTGCAGGTTCTGGGTGATTATCAGAAGGTAATAATACAGTGGCCATGTTTCCTGTGCCTGGGCTTCCTGGTTGGACGCTTCATCGCTATGGTGGTGAAGGACGTGCGAATTCGTTTGCGGTATCAGAATGAGCAGCAGGTCTCACACACACACACACACACACACACACACATAGACAGACACATACACACACACACCTCGTCTAACCTGTGTGTTCCTCTCCAGGTCTGAGAAGAAGAGCTGGTTCAGGAGGAACGTGTACGACTGGGATCCGTATTTTAAATTCCCGAACAGAATGATCGGCACCTCCGTCATCTGCCTCATCGGACTGTACACGGTCCGTGTGTGTGTGTGTGTGTGTGTGTGTCATTTAACACACTGACTATCTCAGTGCAACTCTATAACACTGATTTGGGGCGGAGCTCATGTCGTGATGTCACTAAATAAGCTCCACAACTTTGGACCAATCACATCTTTATGCAAATTAAATCTTCTTTATGCACATCTAAATTCTTGTTCTTATATCATAACGGGAATTTTAGCCACGTAGCTAATACCTTATTTAATGTTAGCGATGAGCAGATGATAGTTGTCATGGTAACGTGACATATAAAATGATTCTGAGACAGAAATCCCACTGAGCTAGTTTATTAGCGGGTAGCTAACGGACTAGCTATGTTAGCTAAAGTTAATGATATTTTGCTGTGGCAGAAAGACATGGGGGTGGTTCCTAATTTGCATATTCATGTATATTCATAGGTCCTGGTATTTTATCTGTTAACTCGTTATTGCTGTTTATCTTTATTGCCTTATAACTGTGCTGTTCATTCACAATCTGTTGTGTGTGTGTGTGTGTGTGTGTGTGTGTGTGTGTGTGTGTGTATAGATGACTCTGGCAGATTACAGTCTGGGTGGTTATATTTATCAGAAGCTGATAGCGGTGATCGACTCTCTGGAGGATTTGGCCAAATCCAGTAACAACACGGAGAATCTCTTAATTTCATTATTACCCCACATCAGCGAGTTCAGCCACGTATCATGGAGTAAGTCTGTCTGTCTGTCTGTCTGTCTGTCTGTCTGTCTGTCTGACTCTCTATCTGACTGTCTGTCTGTCTGTCTGCTTTTCTGCTTGTGTCTCTTACTGTCTGTCTGTCTGTCTGTCTGACTCTCTCTGTCTGTCTGTCTGTCTGTGTTTACACAAAAAAAATACAATAAATCATAGAAATGATCAGTAACATAAATTTATTGTATATAAACAGATGCTTTTGTTTATTTGTTCGTTTAGAGACATGGTTTGCCACCACACTGTTTGCCACTCTGACGTCTGTTACATACACATTTCACGTGTTAGCATGTTACAGGTACACACACACAAACACACACACACACACACACACACACACACACTGACTGATTAACTGATAAATGAATTTGTTGATTAATTGACAGGAAGCACATGAAGAGGTTGTGGGCAGGAAAGAAGAACTTCTTGCCAGAGAAGTACCACAAACCGAGTTCTGCTGTTAGTGTGGTGAGTAGTGTGACAATTCGTATAATAACAATAATAATAATAATAATAATAATAATAATAATAATATAAATTATAAATCAGTATAATTAAGGACTCTCCCACTCCAGGCTGCGATTACACGATATTCAGGCTGGCAAATCGCCTTCACGCTCTGGGGTGAGTGAACTCGTATCTCTCTCTCTCTCTCTCTCTCTCTCTCTCTCACACACACACACACACACACACACACACACACACACACACACACATACACACACACAGTTTCTGTGAGCTGTCTGGGTATAATTAAAAGGCTCATATTTAACAACAAAAAAAAAGAACAAAAAGAAAAACCCTTCCTGTTTAGGCCACTCCCACTCCGAGTTTAACTCCGAATACAGATACAGATATTTGGAGCAGTAAACAGATACAGAGCGAGTCGTTGCGTTATATCCCTCCTTCCCTGGCATTTGTAATCTCTATTCTGCTCCTTCACAGGATATCTTATCATGCACTACGTGCAGTACATATTTGCGTTGCTGTTTGTGTATCTGGTTGTGTTACCGATCCAGAAAAATGGGTTCCTACCCTGGTTCTCCAGCCTGGCCATCTTACTGTGAGCATCCTTTCACTCAGACAAACACATTTTGCAATCATCTGACAATAAAAGCACACTTATATAAACTTCAGAGCTAATGGTGGTGTGAGGTGTGATTGTGGAACTGTAAAGGTTCTGCTGGTTCAGATCTTCTTCTGAGAAATCTGGAGTTCTAGACACCTTCTCCTTGTGGTAGAGAGCCTTGTCACATTGGAAGGCTGCTGGAGAAATGCAGTTCCATAGCGGGGGGCTTGTGTGTGTGCGGTTGCAGGTTGACGATCTTCATCGTGGTCGCTATGGTGGTGGTGCAGATTGTGATGGTTCGGATCTTCTTCCTGCAGGACAAGTTTTCACCTGAAGATAAAGAAAAACCTTTAGCACTCAACAACAGGTAACATAACTGCTACATCCCCAAGTGTTTCACTCCTCTTATACCAGCGACACAGTTTTTATATATTTAGAAATTTATCTGTTTATGTTGACATTTAAGGTGAAATAACACTTTAATAAAGTTTAATGTTGTGGAACATCAGTGAAAAAACTCTCACTTACATTATAATCTAGTGCCTTGCTATGGAAATTCACGATATGTTCCAGAATTCCATGTTCAGAGCATCATGTTCCTCCTAACGAGAAGAACTTCGTCCTGAAGTCTCTGTAGTAGTTGCTGATGAATTCTCTTTACCAGATTGCGTGGTGTTAAGCCACACACGTTTGTGCTTCTTACGTTTCTGCCTGATATTGCGGATCCTTTTCTCCTTTTGGGTTCTTTAACAGTTTCCCTTTCCTGCACAGCCAGAACTTTTCAGACATGATGACAACATGATGGACTTCCAGAATAGTGCACTACGCAGTGAAGAGATTGTAGTTGTTCGACATTGCTAATGATTTTATTTATTTATTTATTTTTTGCAGGAGAGCCTTTAACAATTTTACCTACTTCTTCTTCTTCTATAACGTCATCATGGGGCTGAGCAGCTGCATCCTCAGGCTGCTAAACAGTTGCATTGTGGGTACTTGGCTTGTTTCACGCATCGACCGGACCATCATGCAGCGGGGCTACGAGGCCATGGATCCAGGTAAAGAATACAAAAGCTCTTCTAGCTATATGTAGCAGGTAACATACTTCTCTCTTCACTCTTAGAACATTTAGAACCCTTAAGGTTTCTTCGGTTGTCTCTTGGGTGGAACTATTAAAGGTTCTATGTGTTACTCTACAACTAATTTTTATCCTATAAGAAAGGGTTCCAAGTAAGATGTTTTTAGGAGGCATGAACCCTTAAAGAACCCATGAAGAACCCTTTTGTTATGAGAGTATGTGTATTAATTGGGTAAGTGTGAAGTTCAATCTCATAGAACCTGTCAGGTGTTTAATATTTAGCAAAACTGTCTCGGTACTTACTGGAAAAAAATGTCTCTTGTAGGGTTCTTTAAGGGTTCATTAGATAATTAAAGGTTCTGAAATGGATTCTGCTTGGTGGCGATTTTGCTGTGGTTCTACACAGAACTTTTTAAGGATTTCCCCAGAGGGACGACTGAAGAACCCGTAAGGATTTGAATTCTTGAAAGAATGTAAGATTTATCACTTTTTGGAAGCCAAGAACTGTTGAAGAACCTTTTTTTTTTTTTTTAACAAAAAGTGTACTAAATACCAAGAGGCAAAGGTATTCAGAACTGAATAATGCCATTCTTAGAGAAGAAAAGTGTTCTTCAAGGGTTCTTTAAGGGCTCCTAGCTTCCAGCAGGGTGCTGTAGGGTACACAGAACCTAGAGGGACAACTAAAGGACCTTTAAGGTTTATGATTTTTTAAAAAGAATGTATTGTTTGTTTAATTACATGATGACTTGAATGCTATATTTGTAAACCCATATGATGCTCGGAGCCGTGCATACAAACATTCAAACAAATCAAATAATTTCTATTAAGGAATGTTTGTAAAATTAATAGCATTTTCATAACTTTGCTTTGAGGTAATAAAGATCCTAACTAGCTCGGTTCCAATCATCACGACTATGAGTGGAAGAACACTCACAACATTACAGATTACAATTTTATAACCTCAATTTACAAGCATTTGTTTATTTATTTGTTCTCAGGTTACTGTACATGGGTGGGAATGATAATAGCAGATCATCATCACAGTAATCCAGCTCTGGTGTGCTTCTGCCACCTGCTGCTCAAACACACACTGCGGAGACAGGGGGCTGTGAACATGTACGCACCGTTTGAAAATGCAGGTCAGAGAACAAATACCTGCGGCTTCAGCCAATAGGAACACACCGTTCTAAATGTACAAAAAATATAGCGGTTGTTGCAAAAGGTGGTTGCAAAAGTGGTACTTGTTTAATAAACTCTTCTTCTCTTACGCAGAATTCCCAGGCGTCAGCAGGGTCCGCACTCGCTGGCTTCTCCTCTATACCCTGCTCAGAAACCCAAAACTCATTCTGTTCAGGAAGAGACACCATAGCAACAACCTCCATAGCAACCACGACCCGCTCACCATCGCCCAGGCAATAACAATGTCATCACAGCTTGAGAAAAACCAACGTATCCAAGAGCATAACGATGATGTAGCTACAATCGGATAATGATAAACTTCCAGAGGGTCACCTGGAAAAGAGCGAGAGCGTTAGATCCCTAATGCTAGCATCTGAAAGAAGAGTAGAGGTGGTTGCAAAAAAAAAAAAAAAAAGTGTTGGGACGATGTACATAGATGCTGCTGTACAAAGAGAAGTCATTAGAATTGTAGCCTGATAGCTAGCTAATATGCAGTGTGCTAGTAGGCTAAGCGATTAGCGAGTTGGCACTCAAACTCTACATCCTGACACAGAAATGCTAAACACATGACAGCTAGCTACTGCGTACAGATTGTATAAATAACGCAGCTTTAGTGTTACACTTTATTCATTTACTACACACTCATTTGAATGTTACATTTGACTGACTCACAACTTGCAATGCATTATGGGTAATCCTAACAATCCCGTATGAGTACTGTATGAGTACTGGAAAAATAAAGTATAAAGAATTATTATTAGAGCATTTTAGCATTCACTTAAAGTCAGCAATAGTTTAAAGTCATCAACATTTACCTCAGATGTGTTGATAAAATACCAAATACTAATTTAAAAAATGTGAGAATTATGCTTTTTACACTTAGCGTTAAATGCTAACCAACACATTTCATGGGTTCCACTCAATTTTTATCGCTAGTCTGTCCTGCAGCTTGCTATTTTTTTTTTTTTATGAAATATGTTTGACAATAAAAGAAAGCTTGTGAATTCTGTTTTTATGTGTTTCAGTGAGACTTTGTGTGGCTGAAAAATACTTCAGTTTTGTTGAATTTAACTAATTTTATGAATATATTAAGGAAGCAAAGCGGAAAATGCGTATAAAAACACAATTACATCATCATTCATGAACAATCCAGTGTAGTTTTGTTCGTTCTGTTCGTTTTGTTCCAGTGTTCTATTTTATTCGTAATACATTATACCGTTTTAGCAACTTTGCTAACAAAACGCAGGATTCGTTTGTTTTTGCGAATCATCTCGCGCGATCGATTCATTTAAAAGAGTCGATTCAATAAAACAAGGAACCGATTCAGTAGCGAAAGCGTTATATACACTGAGCGCGTGGAGTCGATACCGAGTGGAAATTAGCAAAACTTCAGGTGAGATATAAAACAGTTTTAAATCTTTTAACTGTGATTAAAGTTGATATCCTGCATATGAAGTGTTTAATGACAGTATTGTCTGCATGTGACCCGGACTGGATCAATTAGCTTGCTTTGTTTTGCTAATTTTGACGATTTTATCAGCTTTTAATGTTTGAAGGCTAATCAGTGTGGAGAAAAACAATTAGCACCGTTAATTAGCATATGAGGCAGGCCACTTCACTAATATAACACTTCACTAATATAACACTTCACTAATATAACAGAAATGACATTAATATTATTCTGATTTAACAAAGTTCGAGAGTCCAGCCTCCTTTATTCTTCTAAAGTAATGTTTTGATGTTTTTTTTTTATTACTGGTGTGTCAAAAAAATTAAATAAAAACAGATTGTAACAGTAATTTCCTTAAGTGCTTTTAATGGCAAAAATTCAAATATATTTAATATAATTATAATATATAAAGATATATTTATTTTTGAAAAGTTTAGACTATTATTAGATTTATAAAATTCTAACGTGCATTTGCTGGAGTCAAAACGTGTAAATTTTAAATAATAACAGTTTCTGTTTAAGCATTCATATGAACTAGTGATGATCTTATTTTACAAAATACAATACAGATGTGTTTTAATTAAAAACTATTTAAACATTACATTAAAAACACCATAAATAATATACACTATGTGAGTGTTATCTTGTAAGTGTGAAGTTTTATAAAGATATTATATACTTTATGAGCACTGTTGTTGTTATTAAGGATGATGTCATATGGTGTGTGTGTGTGTGTGTGTGTGTGTGTGTATGTGTATATATGTATGTATATGTATATATATATATATATATATATATATGTGTGTGTGTGTGTGTGTGTGTGTGTGTGTGTGTGTGCGTGTGTGTGCGTGCAGGATGTGTGACGTGGAGCTGGTGAAGAAGATGCTGCGTGCCGTGCTGCAGAGCAGTAAGAGCGGCGTGGCGCTGTCGCGGGTGCAGGCGGATTACCGCGCTCTGACCGGAGACTTCATCCCGCACACGCAGCTCGGCTACAGGAACCTGGAGAGCTTCCTCAGGAGCGTTCCCGACGTGGTGCAGCTCCGACATTCCCACACCGGAGAGGTGAGATGGACACACGACCTACACGGTTACATGGAATTTAACAGGAAACTCTTAAAACACGATGGGGCTGGTGTGTGAACACAAGCCAGGACATTACTGTGTCACTGCACTGTGCAGCCGAGAGAGAGAGAGAGAGAGAGAGAGAGAGAGAGAGAGAGAGAGAGAGAGAGAGAGAGAGAGAGAGGAGTCAAAGTCTTTACATTCAGGGACCAAATTGTTTGTTAGGTGAATGGTATGGTCCTGGATGTACCATTTTATGATAGAGCTGTGTGCGTGTGATATGTTCATGATCTGTGTGTGTGAGTGAGTGTCTAATATAGTCATGGTGTGTGTGTGTGTGTGTGTGTGTGTAGGTGATGTGCTTTGCGGCCGTGTGTAAGGAAACGGCTCATATTGCTCAGCTGGTCGCTCGGCAGAAGAACTCGAAGAAGAACTCTGGACACTCTCAGCTGCTGAACTGTCGCATGAGGACGAAGTCTTCCTCACTGTTCACACACAGCGGTAACACACACACACACACACACACACGTTAATGCTGTGATCACTAAACTCAGGTGGTGGTTAAAAGTTTCGTCTCCGTATTTGAACATTTCTGGTTGTGAATGTTTTTAAGCTAATCCTCGCTCGTCCCTGAGACAGCCTGGTCACATGACCTCACACAGCTGCCGGCCGCAGTCTTCA
Source organism: Pangasius macronema (assembly GCA_037577455.1). Classification (NCBI taxonomy): domain Eukaryota; kingdom Metazoa; phylum Chordata; class Actinopteri; order Siluriformes; family Pangasiidae; genus Pangasius; species Pangasius macronema. The sequence goes on from CM074972.1 coordinate 12,848,651, forward strand.
GGCTCGCGCTTCGGCCCACAAGGCGACCAGCGACAGGCGCATAGCGCCAAGCCAGGCTCCGCCCACCAGGGCAAGAAGCCCACAGGGTGAGTGACGGCCCAGCCCGTCGCCATTACTGCCCGGATGTGTAGAGAAAAGTAAAGTAAAAGAGGATTTCAGGTGCAACTGAGAACCGAAGCGATGTGCAGAACTCACTTCCTGTTTAAAGTTCACCTGTAACTCCATTATAACTCCTTACACTCACCCAGCTCATCTTTCTGCTGATCCTAGGCCAGTAGTCCAACAGGCTGCGACGACTCGCCCGTCCAGCAAGAACCAAAACACAGGTGGAGTGTGAACTCGCACACGCTCACTCTCTCTCACACACACACACACACACACACACACACACACACACACACAGTTGGTTCTGTCAAGAACAAAAATTTTCATGTTCCTCACACCAAAAAGGAATTAAATAAAACATGCTTTTTGGCGATAGTGAATTATATTTATTACAGTATTTGCTGATTCTGTGTGTGTGTGTGTGTGTGTGTGTGTGTGTGTGTGTCCTGTAGAGGGCGACGTGGAGCTGTTTCAGAGCCGTGTAAAGCAGCTCCTGCAGAAGTACAGCAGCGGTGTTTGGCTCTCCAAACTGCCTCAGCTCTACAGCGCCATGTTCAATCAGGAGCTTCCATCGTACACACACACACTGCTGGAGAGCTGGACACACATCTGCACCGTGAGCACACACACGCACAAACTTTTTAAATTAATCTTAACAAGGAGAGAATAAAAATTCACATGTCGCTTCACTCTGCTCTCAAAATTATGTTTTAGTGCACTAACATACTACATACTGTTATACTAGCACATGACACACATAACAGCAGTCACAGTTTACACGTTATACATCGTGTGTGTGTGTGTGTGTGTGTGTGTGTTTTCCAGGTGGAGAGGCCGGGGGGCGGTAACGTAGCAGGGCGTCTGGTCTACCCCACTAAAGACCAGTATCCAAACCCTCACACCCCTCCATCTGGCCCACAGAAATCTTTCCAGCTCCTCAGCACCATCCCACAATCCCCAACGTCTGCGACGCTGAAGCCCGCGAGGCCGCTCTCCCCCGAGTCCCTGTCCCGCTCGCTGCCCACCCCTCCGGCCACGCCCCCTACCCCGCTGTCCCAGGGCGTGAAGGACAAAGTGCGGGAGCTGCTGAATAAGTACAGCCATGGCCTGTGGGCTCACGCTCTGCCCCGCCTGTTTCAGGAAGTCTTCAGGTACAGACCTAGACACCTGAAAGCACCTGAAAGGTGAAATCTTCACCTCCACCTTTTCTCATGTCCCACTCGTTTTGCCCGCTCAGGTGTGATTTCCCCCAGTCGCTGCTGGACGATCTCTCTCCTCTGGCCGACACGTGCATGATCGATTATCCGATGCCGCAGAATCGCACCAAAGCTATCTTATACACCCTGCCCACTGTGAGCGTGCCCTCTAAGCCCCGCCCACAGCCCAGATCACGCATCATCACCCGCTACGGCAACCCGGAGGTGCCACAGCTGCCCCTGCCCAGGGAGGAGTTTCCATCCGTGCTGGTGATGGAGGCCAACAGCACCAACAGCGTCATATTCAGGTCCTCGGACACACACGAAATAAAACGTGTTAAAATACGAATCAATCTTGTGCACATCACGTCTCCCGTCTCTGTTCCTCTCAGGTATGTGGGTGAGGAATATTCTCAGGCTCTGGAGAAGATGGAGGAGGCCATGTTGGAGTTTTACCATAGCGAAGGGGCGGGGCTTAGCCTCACCTCTCCTGCAGTTGGTCAGCTGGTGGCAGTTGCCGTGGACGACGAGACTGTTCTCCGAGCTCAGGTGCACCAGATCACAGAGGATGATGTGAAGGTAAGTGTGTGTGTGTGTGTGTGTGTGTGTGTGTGTGTGTGTGTGTTACAGGAGATTTAATCATCATGTGATTGGTCGTCTGATCGCATCAAAGCTAATCAAAACAGAGGATGCAGGATGTGGACTGGCAAATTTGCATATGGAAAGAAAAAAAAAACAGCTACTAAGTGTGTGTGTGTATGTAGGTGTACTGCGTGGATCACGGTTTCTCTGAGGTGGTGAACAGTGAGAAGTTGCTGCAGCTCACCGATCGGTTCCTCACACTGCCGTTCCAGGCCACCAGCTGCCAGCTCGCAGGTAACACACACACACACACACACACACACACACACACACCTGACACATCTTCACCTTTACCGTGTGCGTTAGAGGATGTACTCTGTTACTGTTTTACTGTGTGTGTGTGTGTGTGTGTGAGGTCTGGAGCTTTTCAGTGAGGATGCGGTGGTGCTGAAGACTCTGGAGTTGTTAGCACGTGGCAGAACGCTATTGGCCGAGCTGGTGGAGCGAGAGACTCCGCCCCTCATGGTGTTGTACAACACATCAGACGAGACGGATGTTAACGTGAACGCCGCGTGCCTCAGCGCGCTGCAGGACAAAACCATGCAGAACCCACTGCAGGTTATAGTGTTCAATTTTATTATTAATATTTTGAGTAGCCGATAGTTAGAGAAATATTCAGTAAAGGAATATATTAAAGGTGCTCAAGAACTCTTTATTTTTTTCTCCTCACGGTGCATGCAGGTGAACAGCTCGTACGCAGACGTGTGCGTGACGAACGTGGGCTCTGACGGCAGCGTGTTCTGTCAGCTTCCATCACGAGGCCTCTCCAAGCTCCGAGGCATCATGGACAAGATCGAGTCGTACTTCCTGTCTCAGGTTTGCTCTCTTCATTCACGTTTTTTTTTCATTTTAAAGGTCATTTCCACTCTAAAAGCACTGTTAATTTTCTTTTCTTTCTTTCACCAGGTTTCATGGGAGCTGTTGGTTTCTAATCCGTTTTGTGGTAAAGTGTGTTTGGCGAAACACAAAGGGAGATGGGCCCGAGTGGAGGTGAGCATGAAAAAGTGTTCAATGCCCTTGCACTTGTTTCTCTTTTTCTCTCAACTTGAAAAAACAACTCTCTGGTTTGATCACGACTCGTTGGCTCCTCAAAACTGACGAGCTCCATCAAACCCCAAAAGCGTTCCAGAGAGTTGCTCATTCCGGCTGCCAGACGGACAGCTTTCTGGAGCAATAGAACAAGCAACTCTTTAGACTGACTGAAAGAACGACTCTCTGAAACGCCTCTCTGATATGAATGAACAAACAACTCTCAGGAATGATTCTCTGCCTTGCCTCAATGAATGCCTCTCTTAAACAACTCTCTGATTTGCTTGAACAAATGACTCAGACTGTGTGAGTTAATAGATGAGTGAGGGAGTGATGGCGTGATGGAGTGAGGGCGTGATGGAGTGAGGGCGTGAGAGAGTGAGGGAGTGAGAGAGTGAGGGAGTGAGAGAGTGAGGGTGTGAATCTCTTCCTCAGATCACTAACCTGCACGGCAGCCGTGTTCTGGACGTAGAGTTTGTGGATTTGGGATTTCCTGCTTCTCTGGAGCTCAGTGAGCTGAGAGAGATTCCAGCAGTGTTCATCAGAGAACTCCTCACCATACCGACACAGGTACACACACACACACACACACACACACACACACGTGCACCACACCACTGCAGATACACTCAGAATCCCTCTACTTCTCACTATTTATTACTGAATGCTGATTAAAACCAAAACGGTAGTGGATGTCTCTCATTTTATTGTTTGTGTGTGTGTGTGTGTGTGTGTGTGTGTGTGTGTGTGTTTGTAGGCTGTTAAGTGCCGTTTAGCCGGAGTGGAACTAAATGAAGACATTTGGCCTCCTGTTGTTCTGTGGCTCAGAGAGACGCTGATCAACGCTCCAGAGTGCACAATGAAGGTCTCTAACTCTCTCTCTCTCTTTTTTTTTAAGGAAAGTGGGAGGGGCTAATCATAGGTGATGTAAGCACATCCTCACCGATCAGAATTATGCTTTTTCTCACTATGTAACCTTCAACACAAGGCCTACCTGATTTCTGTAGTAATACCGTGTGTGTGTGTGTGTGTGTGTGTGTGTGTGTGTGTGTGTGTGTGTGTGTGTAGATATCTTGTCTGGACTCAGCAGGTCAGGTCCAGGTTTACCTGTTCCTTGGCTCTGAAGCTCACGATCCTACCTCCAGCATTAACCTGCAGCTCCCGTTATCCTCCGCCGCGGTTTGCCACCCCGTCACCACGGTTACCGTCCCGGCCCTGCCCCAGTCGGGCGACTCCTGGAGTTCCGGCCCCCCCGCCATGCCTCCAACACTGGAGCTGCCTGAGGAAGGGCAGGCCCTGGACGTGTTCGTGTCGGTGGCGTGTCACCCGGGGCACTTCGTGCTGCAGCCGTGGCAGGAGCTGTACAAGCTGGTGGTGCTGATGGGGGAGATGATCCTCTACTACAACCGACAGGAGGCCACACCCATCACCGCCGAGAAGAGCAACATCTACGCCGCCAAGATCGACAGCAAGTGAGGGAGAGGGACGGAGGGAGGGGGATAACTGGAGAGGGATGGAGGGAGGGGGATAACCGGAGAGGGATAACCGGAGGGGGATGGAGGGAGGGGGATAACCGGAGGGGGATGGAGGGAGGGGGATAACCGGAGAGGGATGGAGGGATGGAGGGAGGGGGATAACCGGAGAGGGATGGAGGGAGGGGGATGGAGGGAGGGGGATAACCGGAGGGGGATGGAGGGCATTTAAATGATGTGACTGTTTTTAAAACTTTTCTGGATTTCGTTTCAGTTCCACTTTTCTTAATTTATTTTCTTTGTTCTCTCTCGTTTGCTTCTTCCTTCCTCCATTCATTCATGCATTCATCTATCGTTCTTTATTCTTCTTTTTATCTCTTTTGCCTTGTCTTTCTGTCTTTATTTGTACCACACATTTTTTCCTCTTTATTCTCTCTCTCTCTCTCTCTCTCTCTGTCTCTCTCTCTCTCTCTCTGTAGTTGGCACCGTGTCTTGGTGAAGGGCGTGCTGTCGAACTCTCTGGTGTCCGTGTACGAGCTCGATTACGGGAGGCATGAGCTTGTGCACACCTCTCAGCTCCGCCCCCTCATTAATGAATTCAGACAGCTGCCCTTCCAGGGCATTCCTGCCCAGCTCGCAGGTACACACACACACACACACACACACACACACACTTCATCACTCAGACTGATCCCGTGACTGAGGCTGAGTCTCTCGTGTGCTGTACCAGGAGTGCGGCTCGGCAGCTGGAGCGAGGAAGCCGCCATCGTGTTCCGCAACCACGTGGAGCGTCGGCCGCTGGTGGCGCTGATCCACTCCATCCAGCAGGGGGCGCAGCCTTGGGAGAGGAAACTGTCCGTCTACCTGGTGGACACGTCGCAGGACCACAGCGACGTCTGGATCCACGACATCATGGCTGAATTCACGGACGAAACCAACAGCGACGCATAACGCTCATCGTCCTCTAGATTTATACAGACGTCACGTTTACGCTGAAACCTCGGCTGTGTCCCAAACTGCTGAACGTAGCCCAGATAGGCACATGGTCCAAAACTTAAAAAAAACTAAATACAAAAAGGGTATATAACGAAACGGTTTTAGGGCTGCGTGTCAAATCACGTACTGATGCACTAAATAGTATGTGTGCTTTAAAAAATTAAATAAATAAATATTTCCTTGATGTGCAGTTTGAGACGCAGCCCCTGAAGGTCCTGCCTCCGTCCTCCGGGCCTCGGCGTCTGCCCACACATCATCATCAGGATGGGGATCAGACCCAGGGCCCTCTAAATGATCCTCAGGCTGCATCCCAAACCGCACTACGTGGTGTCTAAAGAGTAGTGAGCCACCTTCACGACGTCTGAACGCACGTGTTTACAGCGGCTGAGTGGCCTCACTGCTGAGGGTGGAATGTTCTAGGGCTGCGTCCCAAACCACCGCATACCTCCATATGAACTGATGTCACAATGCCAAATACTAAGGAAGTTTCACTGATAATTAAAAAAAGCAGTCAAAATGATTAATAGTTTCCGCCTTGGAGGCGTTCTGTAGAACGTGGAGCTGTGCCGTGAGTGTATTCACTGCGGTTCTTCGTCACAGCGCTCGTTCCACGTGTAAATACGTTTCAGCTTATTGAGAAGTTAATTTCGCCCGAAAGACGCCGCTCTCCGTCTTCCACTCGTCCCTCCGGCCCCGGGAGCTGCCTCTCTTTCTCCGTTTGCAGTGGTTTTGTGTTTGCTGTGTGTGTGTGTGTGTGTGTGATGCTCTACTGAAACTTTAACACTTTTTTGCACTTGCTGGTGTGTTTTTCTTTTTTGTGTTAAATTTTGTGATGTGTGTGTGTGTGTGTGTGTGTGTGTGTGTGATTCATACTGGACTGAAAAAAGAGAAAAATGTCTGAATTGTAAAGGAATGTGTTCAGTTTGTCCAGATTTGTTCATATGTTTTATTAAATACAGAATAGTCATGGTGTGTGTGTGTGGGTGTGTGTGTGTGTGTGTGTGTGTGTGTGTGTGTGTGTGTGTGATAGACAGGCGTAAACTCACAGCACATTTTTCAGCAATTTAAAAGTCTTATTTTAATCAAGTCTTTTCCAACAACTCTTTTTTTTTTCCTCTCTAAAGACTGAGTTAATTTTCTTGACTTGTTTTTTTTTAACTTCTAAACGAGTCTTTTCCCCAAGGAGTCTTTGTTTTTTTTAATCCGAGTGATTTCTTTTTCCCTCAGAACCTTTCCTCGGCAAGTCTTTTTCCTCATCCAGTCTTTTTTTAACCCCACTGAGACGTTTCTATCCTGAGTGATTTGCTGTTTTCCCTCAGACTCCGTCCCCATGGGTTTCCCTCCTCCCGAGTCACTCCTGTCCTCCGACTCACTCCTCCATAAACCTTTTGTCTTTTATCTCAGTCTGTCATTTTCTCCTCAGTAGTTTTTTTTACCCAAATTAAACTTTTTTTGTCTCCTCTACATCTTTTTCTCAATTTTCACCAACACTTTTTTCCCCACCAAAGAGTCTTTCCCCTGCCCCTGAAGGTGTTTTATTACTCAGTGTGTGACCAGATCATCCGCATTTATATTCAGAGTTATATTTATATTTACCTCTTAGATTTTATGTAAAAATATATATATATATTGTTACAGTTTAAAAGGCTCATAATAATAACAATAATAATAATAATAATAATAATAATAATAATAAGAGTTGTAATACTACTACTGACGATGATAACAATAATAATAATAATAATAATAATGATGATGATGATTTTATTATAAATTGTACTAAGGCTGCTGTTAGCTCGTGTAAGAGGCGCGCGCGTTCCTGTGACGTCGGTTGACTGACACGTGCGCGTGG
>CM074972.1:12894291-12901791 GCA_037577455.1 Pangasius macronema
TCTCTGTCTACGCACTCTCCTCCCTCCTCTACGTCTTCGACCAACAGTAGCCCAATTTCCACCGGCGCCCTGTAGGTGAACGGTGCCGATGGCGGTCGTTGTTAACCCGGGCCTCGACCGATCCGGTATGAAACTTAAATTTAATCTGGCAACGTGTTACGCCGGATGCCCTTCCTGACGCAAGTCACTGGACTGTGACCCCCATGGCTAGATTGGTCTGCAGAGCATCTGATTAACATAATCGTGGCCCAAGCTTTTATACAATTTTAAAACAATGATCTCATTGGATGGAATTTTCTCTTCTTTCTCTTATTCACACACCTGCCTCTCACCCCAATTATTTCACTTTCCCCTTATCTCAGTTTTAACCATGGCGAGAGTTCAGTCAGTTAATGTTTTTAAAAACAACATTAGCCTTCGCCTTAAAAAACACCATCTACGAGGTCACACCACTCCGTTCTCACAGAAACATCCTGCAGGATCACAGGCCCAAAGTCACCCTTCCAAATGCACCACAAATGGTACAGTGTAGTGTATAAATGAAGCTCTAAAAGTTACTACATGAGGTGATTTAAGGTCACTGTTCAATACTGTTGCATAGATACTGATTGATGTAATAATAGATTAACAAATGATATTGATATAGATATAAGAGGAAATTCCTCCATACGCACAGGAAAGTGACAAGAAAACAAATGAAATATGCAATTAGCTCTATGATCTGTGCGTCATCTGCATTCGTCTGTTTAAGTATTTGTTCTGAAAATAGTAGCGAGAAAAGGCAGGTTAGAGGTGTGCTACTTGTCCTTTAATGTGTGACGTAATCACCAGGGACTCGGAATAAGAAAACGCGGTGAGAGGGCGTGGCTTCGTGAACAAACCCGGAAGTTCCGGCGCTCTCTCTGTGTGTCTCTGTCACACGGGTTTGTGAGCTTCATTTAGAGTTTTGTCTTCACTTGTGTGATTTATTTTCTTCACCGGTGTGAAAATGCCTCTGGAGTTTGAGTTGTGCCCCGGCCGCATGATCGGAGGAGATCACCCGTGTTTTATAATCGCGGAAATCGGACAAAATCATCAGGGAGACATTGAGATCGCCAAGAAAATGATCAAAATGGCCAAAGTAAGAACCTTCACGTGCTGGGTCAAGTGTTTTATTTTCCAGCTGGAGATAAATATTATAGCAGTGCAGTATGTAGGAGCTTTGGCTTGGAAATCTCTCACATTAGTTTTATTTACTTTCATTTTCTCTGCATGAAAGATGATTCATGAATAAACCGCATTGATATTTTAATATTAAAATTCACTTTTTATTATTACATTTATTTTTACATCGACTGAATAAAGTCTGAAAACTGTCGCTGAATTAAAAACAAATCTGGAGCTGAAAATCGTGGGAGAAATGAGTGTTGACCACGTGCCAGGCGAGCGTCAATTATCCAATCAGACACGCCGTATGCAAATGAGGGCAATGCAAATTTCCTTTTACACCGCTATTATCAGGTGGAGTGGGCGGGGCTGGTGGGATTGAGGGCGTTCTTAATTAGCATATTCGTTCTTTTATTTCTGGAACTGACACGTCAGCTAATTAATCAGTTTTAATAATAATAACATAATTAAGGTATATTATTATAATATAAAGATCTTTAATCTTAGGGCACTACACAGGGTGGAGTACTCATTTCACACCCTTGGTAGTGTGCTTGTGTAGGGAGTAGGGAGCTGAACCCTGATTGGCTCACGGTGGTAGCTGCACTATCTAGTGTGCTTGTGTAAGGTGTAGGGAGCTGAAATCCATTTAGTGCACTATATAAACTGTACTCTACGCTGAATACTCTACTCCAATCCTGCAGCTCTCCCTGCTGTCTAACGTCCATCATTTCCCTTAGTAAGTTTCATTACTACAGACGGAAGGGAGCATTAGTGCTTGTGCACTATATAGGGTGCAGGAGTACACTACACGGTTATTTCCTGCTCTGGGTTCGAGGTGATTCTCAGCTGGCTTCATGTAGTACACCAGGTAGAGTCGTGCACTCACAGACTACTGGACTTTCTGTAACTGAATGGGTCTGTTATATCTAACCCTAATTAGTACATTTACAGACTATCTAGGGTCTAGATATTATGATTTCATACACTAGGTAGTGCAAGAATACTACATACACGGTGTAAATACACTGTAAACATGGCGTAAAGATGGTGTAAATACAGTGTAAACATGGCGTAAAGATGGTGTAAATATAGTGTAAATACGGTGTAAAGATGGTGTAAATACAGTGTAAATATGGCGTAAAGATGGTGTAAATATAGTGTAAATACGGTGTAAAGATGGTGTAAATACAGTGTAAACATGGCGTAAAGATGGTGTAAATATAGTGTAAATACGGTGTAAAGATGGTGTAAATACAGTGTAAATATGGCGTAAAGATGGTGTAAATAAAGTGTAAATATGGTGTAAATACAGTGTAAACATGGCATACAGATGGTGTAAATACAGTGTAAATATGGTGTAAAGATGGTGTAAATATGGCGTAAAGATGGTGTAAATACAGTGTAAATATGGCGTAAAGATGGTGTAAATATAGTGTAAACATGGCGTAAAGATGGTGTAAATATAGTGTAAATACAGTGTAAACATGGTGTAAAGATGGTGTAAATATGGTGTGAATGCGTTTCCTGTATTATTATACACTTGTTAACACACTCTGAACGTTGTGCAGGATTGTGGTGCGGACTGTGCGAAGTTCCAGAAGAGCGAGCTGGAGTATAAGTTTAATAAGCGCGCTCTGGAGAGACCCTACACATCCAAACACTCATGGGGCAAAACGTACGGAGAACACAAGCGCCACCTGGAGTTCACACACGAGCAGTACAGGGAGCTGCAGCGCTACGCTCAGGACATCGATATCTACTTCACCGCCTCGGGCATGGACGAGGTCAGGGGTCAGAGATCTCACACACACGCACACACGCGCGCACACACACACACGCGCACACACACAAAAGATAATAAAAAAACTTTTCCTGGAGTTTTATTCGAAAACGTATATCACTGGAGGGAGTTACTTCATATTTTTTGTTTATTTATTTGCAGGCATTTAAACTGTACAACTTTTACTTCAGAGCAAGAAACAGCAGAAAAATACACTGAAATTAAAAATACAAGCCACTAATTAATAATGTAACTGGATTTTAGTCAGTAGTCTGATCTCAGTGCTGAACTCTGTATGAAGAGCAGGATTGAGTTGGAGGGATTAGCGCCCCCTGGTGGTTACAGTGCGATTTCATCATTACCGATATATCTGCATCCTTTCCACAGCACACACACATCTACTGTCCCTCAGGTGCACACACACATCTACTGTCCCTCAGGTGCACACACACATCTACTGTCCCTCAGGTGCACACACACATCTACTGTCCCTCAGGTGCACACACACCTGCTGTATACACTTATCTGATTTTATTACAGATGGCTGTGGAATTTCTTCACGAACTCGACGTGCCTTTCTTTAAAGTCGGCTCCGGAGACACCAATAACTTCCCGTACCTGGAGAAAACCGCCCAGAAAGGTGAGGCTCTTTTATTACACCCGAATTTCAAATGATAAAAGTTTAAAACAAAGTACACATTTTTTTTTAATTGATTCCACTGTTGTATTAAATGTTAAATATCGTTTGGGTTTCATCAACGTGGAAAGTCAGTGTCAGATGTCAGACATTTTGGGTGTTAATATTTTAAATATTTTAAACGTATTAATCTACATTATTAATCTATTAATCTGTCAGCTTTAGGATTCATTTGATATTTATTATATTTATCATAATATATTTATTAAATAAATGGATCCTGAGTTTTTATAATAAATTTGTGCACGTGTGTGTGTGTGCGTGTGTGCCGTGTGTGCCGTGTGTGTGTGTGTGTGTGTCTGCCTCAGGTCGGCCGATGGTGGTCTCCAGCGGGATGCAGAGTATGGAGACGATGCGGCGTGTGTATCAGACAGTGAAGAAACACAATGAGAATTTCTGCATCCTGCAGTGTACCAGCGCCTATCCTCTCGAACCCGAGCACGTCAACCTGCGCATCATTACGGTAACCTCACTGTGTGTGTGTGTGTGTGTGTACCAGCGCCTATCCTTTCAGACCTGAGCATGTCAACCTGTGTGTCTTCACAGTAACCTCATTGTGTGTGTGTGTGTGTGTGTGTGTGTGTGTGTGTGTGTGTGTGAGACCCTTGTCCATATGAAGTAAAAGCCTGCTGTAATAACACAATAATTAAATAATAAAGTTTTTCTTTGTCCTGACCAATAGGAATACCAGAAGGAGTTCCCGGACATCCCGATTGGCTACTCGGGCCATGAGACGGGCATCAGTGTGTCGGTGGCAGCCGTGGCTCTGGGTGCGAAGGTTTTGGAGCGTCATGTGACTCTGGATAAGAGCTGGAAGGGCAGCGACCACTCCGCCTCGCTCGACCCCTCTGAACTCGCCGAGTTGGTGCGATCCATCCGAATCGTGGAGCAGGCGCTAGGCAACGGCATCAAAAAACTGCTGCCCTGTGAGAGGCCCTGCCACGACAAGGTGAGGAGACACACACACACCCATAAAGACACACACACACACACACACACACAGATACTACTGTAGTGAATTATACACAATGTTAAAATACTGCTCTTTCTAGTTAGCAAGTGGTGTTGGCTAGCTTAGTGATTAGCAGGCACGATGAAGTTCTTTTATTTGGCATCACCATCTCTCTCTCTCTCTCTCTCTCTCTCTTTCTGTCTGTCTCTCTCTGTCTCTCTCTCTCTCTGTAGCTGGGTAAGTCTGTGGTGGCGAAGACGGCGATCCCTAAGGGAACTGAGTTAACCCTCGACATGCTGACGGTGAAGGTGGCCGAGCCGAAGGGCGTTGCGCCGGAGTACATTTTCGAGCTGCTGGGGAAGAAAACGCTGATGGACATCGGGGAGGACGAGAGCGTCACCGAGGACGCGGTGGAGAACCACGGCAAACGAGCCAAAGTGTGAAGAACCTCGAACTGTGGTGTGTGTCGCTGATCTTCAGCTGTGTGAGGATTATCATGGTGCTATCAGCAGTGTGAGCTACAGAAGCTCGTTCTCCAAACTTTCATCGCCAAATAAAGAATAAAACCCAAAGCAACCTGGTGTCCTGTCTTCACTCGTCACTCGCTCCTCCTACTGAGAAACAGCCAATCTGTTCTTCTGGTCTTGAAAACAAAAGGATAGATTTAAATTTAAACTCATTCACATTAAGAGCTTAGATTTCCCCTAATGCTTCATTTATTTCAGTTTGCCTTCATCTTTTCTTTCTTTTTTAACTTTACAAATATTCCTTTCTCTTCTCTCACTCCTACTATTCTTTCTTTCATTTCTCCATTTCTCTCCCTTATTTCTTTATTTTCATTATTCTCTCCTTCCCTTTCTATCCTTCCCTGTTACAAAGAAATGTTTTCTTTCTTTTTTTGTCCCGTCCTTGTCACACTCTTTCTTTCTGTTTCCACATTTTTCACTCTTTTCTTTACTCTTTCTTCCACATTTTCCTTTCATTCTCTGCTCCATTTCTTTCTTTTCTTTCTCTACTGTCTTTATCTCCTCAGTCTTTCTTTCATCTCCATTATTATTTCTTTTTTTCACCTTCCTTATTTTCTTTCTGTCTCACACTCAGTTCTCCCTCTCTTCTTTCTTCATTTAAACGATTCTTTCCTTCCTTTTCTTTGTCTCCTTCTTTATAAATTTTCCTTTTCTTTCTTTATTCTCTCTCTCTCTCTCTCTCTCTCTCTTCTGTTTATCTCAATCGTAATATTTTCTTCAGAAAAAGCAAATCTATGAGAATTAGTTATTAGTGCTATAAAATATTACTACGTTTTTTAAATGGTTCTTTCTTTAAGTGTATTAAGTCTGTCACATTTCCACAGCGTATATATTAAATAATAATTATGTTAATAATAATCCTGGGATTTGTCTCATAAACACACACTTACACACAAAATAAACAAAAACAAAAACTATGTATTATTAGCATTAGCATTTTTTACGTTAAGGTAAACGATTTATTCTGCGCATGCGTCAGATCACGGGACACCGAACGGGCCACGGTTTAGTCATTCCATTGGTCGAGGGCGAACGTCATCCTTTAACCATTGGCTATTAGAAATGTCAATCAGAGAAGCCCGGCGCTGATTGGATAGCTCGGACGTTTCCGTTAGGAGGACTGTCGTCATCCGAACCTCCTTCACTGACAACCGACCGTCGACGAAGGCTAAGCTGTAGAGGGGTCATTATTAAGTGGACATTTTTGTAGGTAGGTTTATTAGAGCCGTGTAGCGCGACATGGATGATTTTGATATGCTCAGCGCGCCTCAGAGCAGCGCGGGGAATGGCGTGACGGGTGAGGAGGAGGACCCCGCCGCCGCTTTTCTCGCCCAGCAGGAGAGCGAGATCGCAGGCATAGAGAATGATGAAGGCTTCAGCATCCTGGACGGAGGAGAGGTTCCTCAGAGCCTCACTGACAACAACGGTTAGATCATTTAACTCTGTTTTTAAAAATAATTTTTTAATTAAACAAACACATTTTTAATCTGTTACTATTAGATTAACCTCGACATTAAGTAGTTTTACTGAAAAAAGGAAACTCCTTCAACCTTTCTCGGCTTGGGCCGCATCCCAAATGAGCACCTAGTGCACTAGGTAGGGTGCAGAGTATTATTCACTCACTGCCTGTCACAGGCACCTGTGTAGGGTTTGACAAGCCGTTTGGGATTCGCTCGATAACATTAAAACGTCTTTTTTTCCCCCTCCCAGTAACATTCTCCCTTTCTAACAATCACAACGTTATACTATTACCCTGATTATTAATATTTATAACTGTATCAACAAAATTTGTTCGGATTTATCGCGAATTCGTCGAGTCCGTTCTGTGCGCGTGCGCAGGACCGCTTTGGCGCTGATGGATTTTGGCGCATGCGCAGAAACGCAAAAAAAAAAAATGCTCCCATGTCCGAAATGGTGCCGTATTCTCTATCCCTGTTCCCTATCGCAGTGCATTGTGGGTATTCTCCATTTTATTTTGGCTTGTATACTAAATAGACAAACTAAAATGAGTGAAAAAGGTGCAGATACAGATATATGACACCTGAATAAAATGAACATCCTAAAATCCTCCAGCTTTTTATTGCTGCTTGTGCTGCAGGAACTGGAGGACACTATAGATGTATTACAGGATTTCCTGCTCTGCCTGGAAGTGCTGAAGACGAGCAGAAATGCTGTGGGATGATGGACATGAAGTCGGTTTTGAAGCCGACACACAGACACACACACACACACACACACACACACACACACACGGAGGATCTGAGTGTGAAACACGAGGAGAGGTTCCGTGTGTGTGTGTGATTAGAGGAGAACCTTTGGACCCGTGTGTGCGTGCATGTGTGTGTGTGTGTGTGTGTGTGAGAGAGAGAGAGAGAGAGAGAGAGAGAGACACTAA
>CM074972.1:12920437-12927937 GCA_037577455.1 Pangasius macronema
GTTCTTCCACTCCAAACATGTCTTCATGGAGCTGGCTTTGTGCACAGGGGCATTGTCATGCTGGAACATGTTTGGGCCTCTTAATTCCAGTGAAGGGAAACAAAGACATCCTGTACAATTGTGTGCTTCCAACTTTGTGGCAACATTTTGGGATAGAACCACCTATAGGTGTGATGCTCAGGTGTCCACATACTTTTGGCCATATAGTGTACGTCACAAAGGTGGCAACGTCACAAAGGTGTGGTCTATATTTATAAACAGATAACCAGGTGGGGGTCAAATCAATGAAGTACCACTAGAAACTACGAGGTTTACAGGACTACAGAAACAGGACACAAATGTGAGACTTTGCAATGATTCTCACAGGGTATAAATACAATTTAAAGATTACTGATAAGGGTATATAATCAGATAATAAGCAAATGATGGAACGAGGGATGGAGACAGGACCAAAGAGAAAGTAACACAAACATGAGCACATGGTGAGCTGTTCATTCTGCATAATTTGTTCATTTTTGGTTACACCCCTTGTGTGCCTATACTGCGCTTTCACTATATACTGTGATGAACTGGAGTTCTTATGCAGTTCAGTACACAGGTCTGCTTTTTATATATTATATACACAGCATATCATTTTGTATTTTATTTTCCTCTACTCTGTCCTCTACTTTGTTATTATTTAATTGATTTTCTTGTAGTCGGAGCTCTGCCACTTAAGAATTTCATTTTTGTGTAACATTCCTTGTGTAAACTGTAATGAAACTGTGAAGAATCACAGTATAAATCTAGATTCAATCACTTCCAGACTTAGAAAAAAATAAATGTTTTGACAGCGTCTCTCTACATCTTCTTTGGTATGTGTCACTTTGGGAGTCCATTATCAGGAGAGCGACCCTGAAGGCTAATTAAAGTGATGATTATAATAACAGCTATAGATATAAAGTTATATTCACATATACACAAACACACATTGTACACACACACACACACTACAGTGTAAACCCATATGAGGATGGGTTCTCTGTTGAGTCTGGTTCCTCTCANGCTTGCTCATCAGAGACGTCACACACACACACACACACACACACACACACACACACACACACACACACACACACACATTTCACTATACTTTTGTTTGTGTAAAGCTGCTTGGAGGCAATGACCTTTGTAAAAAAAAGCGCTATACAAATAAAAATGAATTGAATATACCAGTATATACCATTGAATATACCATCTGCAACATTCATCCTCTATTAATAAATGAAAGTGTTTATATGTTTATATGTCGTATAGTTTAATAGGTTATCACAGATGTCAAGCAATAAAAGCAATCCTGTCAGAATAGGGCTAAAGTAAAAATGTTGAAATTTATTACCTGTAATTTCACTTTTGATGCCAAGGAATGTTACACCAAATACCAAATACCAAAAAAAAAAAACAAGAAAGTCAAATCAGAAGTCAAATGACTAAAGCAAGTTTAAGCTTTGATGTGGGATTGAAGTCGACAGATTGGATTCGGTGGTGAAAGTTTAAAGAGGATTAAGAAAACAGTTTGAATGCGAGCGCTAGTTCATTTGGTACATGGGAAATTGGCGCATTGACCTTATCAAGCAAAGCGTGTTGACTCAAGCCTTGAAAGTCTGCCTGATTCCTTCGCTCGATATGACTTCCTTTCTGTCACTCCCTGAACTAACCCCTCAAGGTGCCTTGTTTCTTGGTTTTTCCTCTTCCCTTCTTTTCAGAGGACATGTATCCCATGGTTCCTTTGGAGGCTGAGGTGTTTGTGGTAAGGACTGCATGAGGAGAGTCATTTGTTCCTTTTGCCAACTAATCAATGTCCCCAGAGCTACCAATAAAGAGAGCCAAGTGTCCTCTAAAGGTTATATACCTATCCGGCCGTGTGTGTGTTTATTGAATTAACGCGTAACGCACACACATAATACTTAAACCATTGTGATATGACCTTGCCTTGAGAAAGTTTAAGAGTAGAAGAACCTTCATTTGAAAGACAGGGAAGGCTGTGTTTTGTCTGAGTATTTTTTTTTCCATTATATAAAAATCTTATATTAAACCGAAGAAACCAAAAAGACGGATCATCCCACATCCATCTTCAAAGATTATTTTCTGACAGGGTCGACGCGCCATTGGATTTAAAGTCAATAAAAGTTCAGGATGTATATTATCTTTTATAAATTATTTATGTACTTTCCAATTTTGCTGATTTTGCTTTGTCCAGAACCCGTAGTCCTGTCCTGGGGTGAAAAGACACATCCGTCTCTTAACTGAATCAAATAAATCCAGAGTTTTAAAAAAAGAAAAGACCTGATAGAACAATGATTCTGAAACAGTATTTCACTCAAGTGTCCTTTGGCATGGATAAACATGAAATAGACACTGACGTGTTCAGGTCCTCCTGCAAATCTTTTCTGAGCCAATCAGAATATAATCAATATACAAATAAATAAGAAGAATATGTTCCATTTCCACTGTGTTGTGTCTTGGAGGAAACATGTGTTAGTATCCTTGGTTGGTCGCTATTGTCTGATGGGGAGAGCTGGCTAGTGGGTGGGAACTGGCACGTTCCCAAATTGGGAGAAAATATGGTTAAAGAGATGGTCAAAATACAGTATATGGTCTTTGTGAACATAATGATTCATTCATTCATTCTTCTTTAGTAACTGCTCTATCCTGCTCAGGGTTGTGATGAATCTGGAGGCTACCGCTGGAACAATGGACAGGTGCAAAGTTGGAATACACCATGGATGGGAAGCCAGTCAATGTACACACATTCACACCTAGTGGCAATTTAGTGCAGAAAATCCACCTAATGGCAATAACCCGATTTTAGGATTGACGCAGAAACCCTGGCATGGTGAGGAGGGAAGACGATCCCAAAAAATCAGTTGAAATGACCAAATATCAGTTGAGAAGTTTACATCTCCATTACTGAAAGCAATAGCAATAACAGAAATATAAATTCTCTAACTTGTAAGCCCTCAAGCTTTTTTTGCCTTTGAAAATTAACGAATAAAATAAATAACTTCTTTGAATTCTTTGAACAGTTTTCGGAGACACTCACAAAAACATCTTTCTGACATCTCTTTCAACTATGCTATTTATCTCAAAGTTTCTGTTTTAACTCTGCCAGATGTCAGACATTACATATTTCAAATGAGGTCTGGAGGCAGCGAGGGTCATGGTAATCTTCTGTTTCAAAATAGTTTCCTGTTGATTTGGCTTCATGTTTCAGACTGAACTGCTGTAAGATTCGTTTCTTTCATAGAAACATTGGAAAGTAATGATATATTTTCCTGATTTTACATTCAAAAGCCATGGAGGCAAACATTTGCCTTCAGCTGTATTATAAGTGTATGCATCCCAGTCTGATCCAAAATGCTAAAATGCTATTATTGTTAAATACATCGACACATTTACATTCATATCACATTCAATAATGTGGAAGTAAATTTAAAGGGTTTCCTCTGGGTCTTTTGCTTTCCTCCCACCTCCAAAAAAACATGCCACTAGGTGGATTGGCTACTCTAAATTGCCCCTAGGTGTGAAATAGTGTGTGTATGACGTTCTATGATGGACAGGTGTCTGATCCAGGATGTGTTCATGCCTCATGCACAGTGTTCCTGTGATATGCTCCAGATCCACCGTGAGCTTCACCAGGATAAATGGTTACTGGAGATGAATGAATAAATGAAGGAAATTCTCTGAATCATGACACTAAGGGGTATGACTGACTGTATAATGAGGCTTCAATATCCAACAAGGTCATATTTGTGCATGAAAATGTATCATATTTCAATGTTTGGGGTGTCGATATCTTTTGTTTAGCACTAATGGACCATGCCAAGGTGCATCAATATCTCGATCATAAAAAGCAGCAGAGAAAATGACAAAAAAAAGTATATATATATATATATATATATATATATATATATATATATATATATGGTATATCATTCACGTCTTCCCTCTTATTTCCTCTTCCAACTGCGCTTCATTCTTCTCAGCAATTAAAACTTGCAGAAACGAGACCGGGAGCCTGTAGCAAGGTGTGACTTTTTGAAGCAGGACACTAATTGATGTCCCACTGGGTGTGTAGCGATGTAGCATGCGGCGTTGGTGCTGTTTGGAGGGGGGCGTCTGAGTAATCACTCCCCCGTCACAGCTCGCTCCGTAGGGAATGATGTGGCACAGTCGGGGAGCGGGCATCAATCTTACAGTGCCCCAGGATCAGGCTGCATAGCCCCGGGGGAGCCACATCCATATCCCCGCTTCCCACAGGCATGGAGAAATATGATGGAGAACGAAGAAGAGGGAAAGGAGAGAAGGAGATGGGGAGCTTAAACATAAAATAGTATTACACAAATAGTTTCTCTTCTTCTCTTTTTTTCTTTAATTGCTTTCCTTGTGGAAGTGAGCCAAGTACATTAATTTGTTGCTCTCCACACTAACCTCTGCTTACGAGAAAATAAACCAATTCCCAGAACTTTTGATTCGAATTATTGGTAATGATGTGTAATAATGCTGTGACGTACTTCACTGGGGTGAGAATTGCAGTGCTGGTAATTGCATTATTTGTTTGGTTTTTTTGGGGGGGCTAAGAGAACAAATTATTTCCCTAGGCCCTAATAATCGAGGATAATGCTGGCCCCAACCAATAACCCTGCCGGAATTAAAAAGCAGAGAGAGAAATCTAACAGATACTTTAGGTATTATAAACTGAAAAAAACATACGGCTCTCTCTAAATAGCTATAAAACAAACTGTCCTCGTGTACACTTTATACTGCTGATATGAGACATGGATAGTCACCAGCTCAGACCTGATATTGGTCATCATAATTTCTGGTTTCCTTCCTGTTCAATCAGAGCTTGGTGCTGCTGTAACAGATAGTACTACAGGAGTGTGTGGTGTGTGAGGAGCTCCACTGGTGGATGCCATCCTTCAGCCGGCATTCTGCTGATTAAGAGACCTGCTTAGCTTTTTTCTCCTTCTTTTGTCAGGGAATGGTACAAGCTACATTCGTCACGTATTTATGTATAAATGTATGATTTGTGCAGAGTGTTGGGCATATGGTGGCTCTAATCATTCCAGAAAAATATGGTTGGCTTTCAAAAGAAATCTCTGTAGATACTTTACTTTCACATCAAATGTGGCCTCTAGTATTAGAAGAGGCAAAGTCTGTTGGAAATGACCTGATCTGGCTTCATATATTCTGGCTGTTTTTTTAAACGTAGGTTTAATTGTAAATTAGGGTGTAAAAAAAAAACATATGTTGAATCAGTTTAAAAAATGTGTACTTCCTTCAAATTAATTTTGTTCGATGAGTTTTGTTTTGTTGTTATTGTTGTTGTTAAAATAGATAAATAGATAAATGGCCAAAATCCAAATGGTTTGTGCTTTACAATAAAGTAATAGCATAAATTATCCATTTCTTGGATTTACTTTATACTTGCTTGTTTTGCTGCTTGGGCTTTTGTGGAACAAACAGCATTTGTACAGCATTTTAATAAACTATAGCCACAAAATGCAATCTGCTTGTAAATACATGTGTAAGATATACAAATGTAACATTATATTAAGTATAGTATTTTTTGATCACTGGGAAAACTCAAGTTTCAGTCCACAGTTATGATGCCACAGCAATTTGTGGCTAGGAGTCTAGCGTCCAAATTTGACCATGCTTTATTGTGGGAGGGGCCTACTCTCACACCCCTGTCAATCACAGTGACACTAGCCAATAGTAGCCTCTGTGAGCTCATGTATGTGGCAGAGGGCAGATAGTGCTTTCCTCTATGCATGTTATAAACCCCATGACACGATATAAACAGCATTTCAAAGACACACACTGGCTAGCTTCATGTGCCTCCCAAGGCAACTTTTCTCGTTACTTTTCACATTGAACTTTGAACAAAATTACTAAGTAGTTTTATTTACCAGACACACTGCAGCTACTATTTAAGTTATACCTTAAAGCTACATTAAAACTATAGTGCAAGCGTTAAATGTTTGTTAGTCTATAAACGTATAGCATCCAACTGTCATTTAAACTAAGCTATAATAGAACTATGTTCTACTGGTGCAACTAAGATATAGAGATTTCTTAATTCCATTTGAGAAGCACTCTTAGCCCTGTGTTACATTCCTAAAATCTACCATATGACACTCTCGCTGAATTGTTTAACATGTGATAGTGATGATACTGCCTGCTGGGAATTGTTCTCCATGTTCTGAAAATGTAGCACAAAGCACTTACCTGTGCTGACAACTTTACAACTGAATTAATAAAGCACACATCAACACACTCAATACAATACTGATGAGATAAAAAGTAAGAGTATATATATATAACTATAGCATTCACAGAGTTTAGCTATCTATATATGTGTGTATTTATATATAACTAATAAGCTTTGGCGCCTTTATTCTCCCATCTTGCCTTGGGCTTGGATGAGAGCAGTGCTTTCTAATGTGATTAAAGCTGCAGCACTTCACGAACAGAGATTATGAAACTTGGTGATCTTGCACAAACTCCAGATATTCATATATATATATATATATATGTCAACCAGAACCTATGCCAGAACCTAAGAATTGCACCAGTTTACAAGCTAGGTTACATAACATCAAACACTATATAACACTATATGTTTGTGGACATAAACACATGTGCTTGTTGGACATCTCATTCAGCTACAAGAGCATTAGTAAAGTCAGGGACTGATGTTAGCCAAGGAGGCCTGGGGCATGGTCAGCATTCCAAAGATGCTCAGTGGGGTTGAGGTCAGGGCTGTGTGTAGGCTACTCGAGTTCTTCCACTCCAACCTTGGCAAACCATATCTTCATGGACCCCGCTTGGAGCACATGGACAGAGTTATGCTGGAACATATTTGGGCTTCTTATTTCCAGTGAAATGAAATTTCACAAATACAACACAAAGACATTCTATACAGTTGTGTTCTTCCAACTTTGTGGTAACATTTTGGGTAAAAATCATATATGTGTTTGATGGTCAGATGTCCACAAATGTTTGGCTATATAGTTGCCATATAGTATGAAGGTAGTAATATACTACATGATTGGACAAGCCCAAACTCCAGATTTCCAAGTGATCTTGAATAGTGAAACCAATTACGAGCTCAAAAGTCTGAAATCCATCTGAATAATTTTATTCATAGTTTCAGACTGGCAGACAAGTAAATTAAAACCTACTCTTAATCCTAATCCTGACCTTTGGCATGTATGCTTCATTGTGGATTATTGGCACGCTAACGGTTCTGACTCCCACCACCTCCTGCACTACACACACCGTTAAGGCGTGATTTGTCTGTGAGTACAAAGACTTTTAGTAGGCAGATTAAAGGTGCATACAGATGTTCAGCGTCAAATCCAAGTGTAGACAAGCTATATAAAATGAGGATTGATTTTGGTTTGGCCCTTCAGAGATACCAACAGTTTCCCAATTTAAAAGGAGTATTATATT
>CM074972.1:12969027-12985060 GCA_037577455.1 Pangasius macronema
CCCCCCCCCCCCCCCCCCCCCCCCCCCCCCCCCCCCCCCCCCCCCCCCACACACACACACACACACACACACACACAAACACACACATACACAGCATGGTGGACCCTCTGGGTGCTCAATTAATTTTTCACACCAATCGCGATGTGGCTCACAAAGTGGTGTGACGAGGGCAAAACTCACAATGTTCTTGGAGAGCTCTGTGTGTGTGTGTGTGTGTGTGTGTGTGTGTGTGTGTGTGTGTGTGTGTGTGTTTGTGTGTGTGTGTGTATTCCCCTCTGTACTAAGCTAAAGAAAATGCAGTGAGGAGAGAGTGACTGTTTAAGGAAAGATTCAACTTTGAATCACATTTTATTGCAAAAATCTGTCTTACTCTCTGCCTGTCTCCCTCTCTCTCTCTCTTTCTCCCCTTCTCTCTCCCTCTTTCTCTCTCTCTCAACCTTTTTCTGTCTCTCTCTTTCTCTCTCCCCTCTCAACCTTTTTCTGTCTCTCTCTCTCTCTCTCTCTCTCTCAACCTTCCTTTTTGTCTCTTTCTCTCAACATTTTTCTGTCTCTCTCTCTATTACTGTCTTTCTCTTGTCCAGTTTCCCCTTTCTTTCCCTATTTCTGTCTCACCTTTTTCCTCTTCCTGTCTCTGTCTCTCTTTCTCTGTGTCACTCTGTCTTTCTTTTCCTCTTTCTATCTCGCTCTCATTTGTCTCTCTTTCTCTCCTTTTCTCTTCCTATCTCTCTATCATTCTCTCTCTCTTTCTCTCTCTCTCCATCTGCTTGTTTTTTGTTTCTGTCTGTCTCTCTTCTTCTTACTCTCTCTCTCTCTCTTTCATGCTCTGCTTCTCTGTTACTCTCTCGATCTGTCTGTCTCTCTTTTCCTCTTTGTGTCTCTATCTATGTCTTTCTCTCTCCATCTTTCTTTCTGTTACTCTATTACTGTCTCTCTCTCTCTCTTGTCTTCATTCTGTCTCTCTGTTACCATTCCCCCCTCCCCCCCTCTCTCTGTCTCTCTCTCTCTCTCTCTCTGTCTCTCTCAAGCTGTGTGTGAATGAATCACTGCTTTGTTTGAAATCAGGCAAATCAGTGAATGAATCAGTGAATGAATCAGATTCATGTGAAATTCGTACAGATTTGGAGGGAGACGTTTCTTTGGCATGTTATTCAGAATGAGGTAATAGATGAAACAGTATGGATGCCAGCCCCGCCCATAACCCCACCGCAACCCTGAACTTTATATCTTTATAGCACCACTGGAGTCGTATGCTATACGTCGTATGCTAACGATAAACGTGTGTTTTATCGGCCCCACTCCGTAAATGATCACGCGACAGTGATGTGAAGGATTTTTTGTGAGTTTCTGTGAGAGAGAAACAGATGTTAGCACTGTAGCAGAGAATCCATGACAGACAGAAGTGTGGAGGAGCGAACGTTCCATCATCTCATGTGGGGAAAGTTGTGAACTCGTGCTGGATGTTAACAAGCTTCAGCCGAGCTGTGAACACACACACACACACACACACACACACACACACACACACACTGAGAGAGGACACATTTAACCACATTCAGTCAGAGTGAGAAGTTTCTAGAGGACAGAAGTCCTTCATCAGCCGCGTTTGTGTTTAAAGTGCTTCAGAACGACGCCTAAACCAGTTGATCTTCAGTGATGACTTTTATATACAGATATTTTAAATGAACATCGCATATGCGCTAACCTGCCAGTGAGCTAGCATGAACTAATCTGACAGGATATGCTGCTAAATATAGCTTCCTCACTAACATTCACCAACCTGACAGTTTCTGAGAGGATTTTAAATGTCTTTAAATAGCATTAGCTAATCTGAAAGGATTTTCGAAACTTTATGTCTTTAACGCTAACTTTAGTGCTAACGCTAGTGTGTTAACATTTGCCACTCTGACAGGATTTCTGAGAGGAATTCTTTAAGTCATATTTAAAATATTCATAATCTTCACTGCTAATGCTACCTAATTACCCTGAGCTAACATGACAGGAAGTGATTGTGGACGTGAAGGAAGTGATGTTTGTGCAAAGCTGGACAGCTAATTAATCTGAGATAACCTGACAGGATTTATTGATGAACTCTAGTCAGCCATTTTGAGCTAAGTTGACAGAATTTCTGTTAATATTTTTACAGAATATTTCTTAAATATTTACATAAATATTTCATTTCTTTGCTACCAGCAGTGAGGTAGCTAATATGAGCTAATCTGACAGGATTTACCAGTAAACCTAGCTTCCTCACTAACCTTACATTTTCTGAGAGGATTTTAAATGTTTGGATTCATAAATGTTCTTATGTTCACTGAATCCAGTTAGCTGACATCTGACAGGATTTCGGAAATGTTCATATTATATATTTCTAACTCAGCTAGTTTGCTAACATTCTCAAATCTGACAGGATTTCTGAGGGGAATATTTTACTGAAGTTCAAAATATTCATAATTTTCACTGCTAATGCTAGTTCAAAATATTAGCTTGGGCTAACATGACAGAAAGTGACATTTCTAAACAGTGCAGTGCTAGCCAGCTAGCTTATATAAGCTAACCTGCCTGGATTTCTGAGTGTGATATTACACCCATCCTGTTTATGTTACAGTGTTTAGCTAGCTAGCTAAGTTGCGGCTGTATGTAATGATTAGCTACAGCACTGATGTGTGAGGATGCTTTTACTTAATATTTAATACTTTATATAGTGACTGATTCCAGCCAGTGAAAGCCGATAGCGTTATCTAGCTAGATGTGTTGAGTGACATTAATTGTTGCTAGATTGATAGAACAGTTAATTCACCCTCAATCGACCAATCAAAATCTAGGATACTACACAGATGGGGAGAGGTGTGTGTGTGTGTGTGGGGCCCAGCATGGTGTCTGTCGCGCATTTGTTGTTTTTTTTTTTTGTCTTTGACTGAATGGGGTTTGTTTCAGAGCCGGTACAAACACACACACACACACACACACACACACACACACACACACAGTCTGAGTGTTGTCTCCATTGCATTACCAGTGAAGCGGGAGAGTCGTGCGTGCGTGCGTGCGTGCGTGTGTGTGTTTGTGTTTGTGTTTGTGTGTGTGTGTGTGTGTGTGTGTGTGTGCGTGCAGTCTCACAGTGTGACATCTCGTACCTGCAGCTCCAAACTGACAAAGTGACAGTAGAGGAAAGAAAATCTCTCTCTCTCTATCTCTCTCTATCTCTGTCTCTTTCTTGCACTCTCTCTGTCTCTCTCACTCTCTTACACTGTCTCTGTCTCTCTCTCTATCTCTCTCTCTATCTCTGTCTCTTTCTTGCACTCTCTCTCTCTCTCTCTCTCTCTCTATCTCTGTCTCTTTCTTGCACTCTCTCTCTCTCTCTTCCTCTTACAGCCTTCCTCTTTCATGCTCTGCTTCTCTGTTACTATCTCTCCATCCGTCTGTCTCTCTTTTCCTCTTTGTGTCTCTGTCTATGTCTTTCTCTCTCCATCTGTCTTTCTGTTACTCTATTACTGTCTCTCTCTCTCTTGTCCTCATTCTGTCTCTCTGTTACCATTTCTTTCTTTTCCTGTTCCGGTCTCTCTCTCTGTCTCTCTTCCACATCCTGTCTATCTCTCAAATTCTATCTCTTTATAACTGTCTGTCTCTCTTCCTCTTTCTGTCTCTATCCATTAGTCTGTCTGTTACTGTCTTTCCTCTCTCTCTCTCTCTCTCTCTGTCTCTCTCTCTCTCTCTCTCTGTCTCTCTCTCTCTCTCTCAGGTTACAGAAAACACAGAGAACACAGAGTCAGCACTAAAGAAATTATTTGATAATTATACAAACAACAAGCGTAAAATATTTCGTGTCGCACACAGAATTTATTTTCTCAAATCTTCAAACATACAGCATTTCTGCAGCACTACAGCTCTGTGCTTTGGCTCAATTTGTCTCACCGCTAATTTTAGCAACTCACAAAAAAAAAAAACTCTGCAGCCTAAAACACACTTCCTGCAGGGAGTCGATTCAGAGTCGAATCACTTTCTCACTAGAGTTCACTCGCTCGGACGCTCTCAGGCCCGAGCATGATCGCACAAATGTGTTGAGAGAACAGACCAGGGTTCCACACACACACACACACACACACACACACACACACACACACACACAACACTGAGTACGTTATGTGATGCGGGCGTGGCTGGCAAAGCATGAGTGTGGAATGAAGTGAACATGGACTGAGAAGACTCATAAAGATCAGATCGATACTGCACAGAGTTTGCTCCCATCTTTTGGGGCGGGATGAAGGGAGGTTTGTGGGTGGGGTGAAGAGGTGAAGGGGGTGACCAGCCAATCAGGACTCATTTTAATTTTTAATTGGACACACACTGCTGTGTCTGCTTCCTGTTAGCGCTGAGATAGACAACATCTAAAACAAATTAAATCCTCACATTACAAATTCACACACTATTGCTATTGTCCAAAGAAAGAGCAGGAGAAGTTGCTAACAGCATGAGAACTGCATTCAGCCTTGCCACACACACACACACACACACACACACACACACACACACACACTGGCTAGTTTAACTGCTGCTTCAGTTCTTCCTGCACAGCAGGGTCATTATTTTACAATTTTAACACTCACTATTCACTCCACTCCCTTCACTCTATTTTACACACACACACACACACACACACACACTCACTATGTGACAATACCAGCTCACAGATGGAGTATAATGGACTTTAAAGTACCAGCCAGCTCAGAATCAAATCCCCACCTTCCATTGAGGAGCACTCAGCTTTTTACGCTTAGATTAGCATTAGCCGTGAGTTTAGCATGAGTGCGCACAGCCGAGCTTGGCCTTTTCCATCTCATTAACGTTTTCAGAAGTTCGTCAGGGAGGACTGAGTTTAGGAACCGCACAATCTGTGACTGTTTCAAACGAGAAATAATTATTAAGAAAGTTGTAAAAGATGATTAGCTTACAGCTTTCTTTATAGTTTTCTTATTATAGTTATTTCGAAGTGATATCGAGTTATTTGTCGTAATGAGATTTAAAAGTCTCTAAAACATGTTGAATCTTTAATGTTTGTAAGACATCTATGACGAGTACCTTTATAAAGCACTTTAATATGGTGTGTTTAGGAAATTTTGTGGGTGGGGCCTGTGTATGGTAATGAGCTCTGCTTCCATTGGCTGACTCGAAGGAGGTGGTGATGAGCTCGGCACAATCTACAGAATGGAATTCTAAATTTTTAATGAATTTTGTTTTTTCATTAAAGTCACTTTAAAGTGAAAGTAAAATACAAATTGTCCTTATGAAAAGAATTTTGCGTTCAAATTGGTGTGAATTTCATTAAATGCACACATACTGATTTCATGCTTAACTCGAGCGGTGAATATTTTATGGATAAAATGATGAATGAAGTAAACGTTTCTCTGTAAACGCAGCAGATGAGTGCTCGGTCAGCTTATCCTTCACACCGTGAGCACGTTCTCTTTACACTGAATTAACACAAACACTGATGTTATTTTATTAATTCATCAAATCTCACACCTTACGATTTCTTTACCTCCATTTAGTATCTCGTGGCTTGATTATGTTAAAATATAATATATAAATATAAAAAATAAAGTGTCAAATAACAGGCTGTGCTGGATCAAGTGCTATTCTGTGTGCCGCTGAATAATGAGAGTGGAAGCCATTTTGTTCAATTAAACCATATTTACAGCACTATACTATTATTATTATTATTATTATTATTATTATTATTATTAAGACTCCTGTGAGATTTTGTGAAGGTGTTGGAGTTTTCTCATTCACACATCATATTGTTTTTCACCTTTAAATCTTCGTGTTATGTTACATTATGTTACAGCTGACAACAAAGAAAACTTTTTTACTTTTTTCTTCAGTCTGTATTTTCTAGCCCTGATTTTTTTTCTTTTTTTTTGGCAAGGCAAATCAAAATGCCTAGACATCACTGAATAAATGTGCAGCCAGGGAAAAGAAAACTATTTCATCATGGTGATGTTTGAGAAGTCAGCAGAGACAGTTCAGCCAAAACTACACAAGGCGACAGCCAGAACATCCGAAGAAGCACCATCATGAAGCATCTTCCATCTGAGTCTCGTGTCTCACTGATGATGTTTAAGCTAAACAATGTGTTGAAGCGAGGGTGTGATGACTCTGCACAACGCTAAAACAGGCGGTTATGCTCTTCCGTTTCCTTGTTAGTGGGTAATTAGCTTCAAAATGAGAGTGTCAAGCCCTCAGAGGCTGTACACGTCTCGGCTGATCGGGCGAGCTCGTGCTGAGAGGGACATGGTGAGGGTTCTCACACTGAGGAGGGTTACATCAGCCAGAACCTGTTCAATCTGTGATTTGTGCTGATTATGAGAATCGAAATGATGACGCATGCGACTCGGTGCAATGACGTAATAAAGGGACGGGGAACACGCTAGCAAATGGCTGACTGGAGGTGCAGGGGTGTGTGTGTGTATGAATGAGTGATATGACAACAAACAGAGAGAGAGAGAGAGAGAGAGAGAGAGAGAGAGAGAGCGCGGGGCTGGACGCAGAGCGACGCCGACGGAATCTGTAACGAGCCCCGGCTGCGGCAAGTACGGAGATCCGCTGCTCCTCCTCCTCATCCTGGTCCTCTCTCTCTCTCTCTCTCTCTCTCTCTCTCTCTCTCTTACACCGCGGCATTCCCTACGGAAGTGTGTGTGTGGAGAGATTCCTCAAAACCCACCGATTCTGAGCCATTGCTGTTTTAGTGCCAGATTTTAGACTCCGCATAAATAAATGGGTTCTCTCTCTCTCTCTCTCTCTCTCTCTCTCTCTCTCTCTCCACACGTTTTAACCCATTTACTTAGGCAACATTCTGTTACTACAAATCTAAAATTTATATAATAACGACAACGTGTTCTTATTTATAGCTCTTTAAACCGAGCGGATGCGGAAGTCGCGTCTCTCTCTCTCTCTCTCTCTCTCTCTCTCTCTTTCCCATTGTTCAGCACTCTGCTGGTGCTGCATTGCGCTCGCGAGGCTGTACAGGGACCGGAGAGAGATATAAATATGTGTGTGTGTGTGAGTGTGTGTGTGTGTATCGGGGCTGTGCCGTGCTGCATTCAAATAGTATTCCTATCTCTTTCTGCAGTAAGACTGTAGTATAATAATAATAATAATAATAATAATAATAATAATAATAATAATAATAACACACTCTGGGTCATGCTGTCGCAGGAAATTAATCCACGCGGGGTGGAGTGCGGTGTGAAACGGCCCTGATGTGGCCTGACGTTGATTCTTTTTCTATAACCGGAAGGCTGTTGTGTGTTTTATTCCTCTTATACCACCGCGGTTACAATTTTCTATTCATTAATGAAGGACGTGTCACTTTTTATCCGTTTATAGATTTATTAAAGGTAATAAACATGCACCCTTGACTGCAGTACCAGAACCAGAACCACTACACCACCCGATCCCAGTACCAGAACCACTACACTACTGCTGACCCCAGTACCAGAACCAGTACCACTACACCACCCTTGATCCCAGAACCAGAACCAGAACCACTACACCACCCTTGATCCCAGTACCAGAACCACTACACTACTGCTGACCCCAGTACCAGAACCAGTACCACTACACCACCCTTGATCCCTGTACCAGAACCACTACACTACTGCTGACCCCAGAACCAGTACCAGAACCACTACACCACCCGATCCCAGTACCAGAACCACTACACTACTGCTGACCCCAGAACCAGTACCACTACACCACCCTTGATCCCTGTACCAGTACCAGAACCACTACACTACTGCTGACCCCAGTACCAGAACCAGAACCACTACACCATCCTTCATTTTTTTATAATTTGCATTTCTATAAATTTCTCATGATTAACTGAAATGGAAAAGTAGCTCTTCTATGGTTCATCTTTCAAAGGAAACATTTGAAGCACCTTGTACTTTTACTAGTGCGCTCTGAGGTAAAGGTACCGAAGGGTCCTCTACTCTCCTCACAGGGAGAACCGTTTAGTACCTTCAGTGCGTCTCTCTGTATCTTTAAAAACAAGTTATATAACTGGACCTTTAGGAATCACAGATGTACTATAAAAGCTAGCGAAAGTTACACCACACACACTTTCTCAGGTAAAAGATACACACTAAAAGGTACTAAACATGCACCTTGATGGTACCACTGCACTGATATCGAAAAGTTCTCTTTAGTACTCTTTTATTGCTCATGTGCATTTGTATGGATTTCTCATGATTGACCAAAATGAACCTTCTGCAACATTTACAGACCCAGATGTGGTTCTTCTTTGGTTCTTTGGTTCACACTCAAAAGATATAAAGGTACTAAAGGGTACTTTTCCTTGATGTGGTACCGTTAAGCAGACGTGTTTGTTCCTTTGGTGAACCACTAGAAGGAGCTCTACAGGAACCGAGTGCGGTTCTTCTTTGGGTCACAATTTAACATTTTTTAGCACCTTTAGTTTTAAGAGCGTAGTACTTTGACTATAGTACACACTAAGAAATAAAGGTACCAAGGGTACTTTTCCTTGCTGCAAGGAGACATGTACATGTACCTGGACCTTAAGGAGCACTGAGGCACCTTTAAAGCTTTACTCTAAAAGCTAGGTGAATGTACTACACACACCTTCTCAGGTAAAAGATACACACTAAAGGTACTGAACATGTGCCCCTGATGGTACCACTACAAATCAGAGCAATATAAAACACACACACACACACACACACACACACACACACACACACACACACACACACACGTGATATCACCTCAGACTTTATATTATTGTCTTGTGTGCAGCAGAACAAAGGAGACTTTACAAAAATGTGGAAAATATGAACCACTTGTGTCTGTGCGAACTGATAGACATTAAAACAACATTACAAACCGCAGAACTGAACGGGCATTGCGCGTGCACACACACACACACACACACACACACACACACACACACACACACACACTCGCGCGCGTGCATTGTTGCTTAATAACTCATTTATTTTTATTGCATTGTTGTAACTTTGTTGTTTTTGCACACTCATTCCCTCAATAGTGTGTTTTTACTTTTATTTATAGCGCGCGCGCACACACACACACACACACACACACACACACACATATATACACTCTCTCACACACACACACTCGCTCTCTCTGTCTCTCTCTCTCTCTTTCTGCCTGTCCTGTTTCCTGGTTTTCCATTCACCGATCAAGTTACGTTACAGAGAGAGAGAGAGAGAGAGAGAGAGAGAGAGAGAGTGTGTGTGTGTGTGTGTGTGTGTGTGTCTCTGCAGCATCATTAGAGAGAGAGTCTCTCTCGCGCGTGCAGTGCGGTAGAACGTGCAGGTGATGAGAGGAGGAGGAGGAGGAGGAGGAGGAGGAAGAGGGAGGTGCGTGGACCGTGCATGCGGGACTTGGACTTCAGGGGGCAAAAGACGCATAGAGCACGCGGAACAGTTCCCGCAACACACTTCCTCCCCTCCCGCGCGAGCTCCCGAACCGGACCGCCGATTACTTTCTTCTTTTTCCCCCCCTTATTCTGTCCGGTCTGAGCGCGCGAGACTGCCGTTCGTTTTCCTTTCATTCCTTTAAATAAGGCTCGCGACTCCATCAGCGGTCCTTAACTTTTATTTATTGAAGGGATTTGTAGAAATGCGCGCGGTTGGCACGCGGGCAGCACACTGCAGAGGAGACTGAGGTAAGAGGAAGAACCGGGAAGGACTTTGGAGGGGAAGAAAAAAGAAAAAGAGAGAAAAACAGATAATAAAGCAAAGGAGACTGTTTATTTCCCGAGCGAGGACAAAGCCGCCGTTGTCGCGTGCACGCTGAGGAAAGGAAGAGAGAGCGATATATATAGATAGATAGATAGAGGGAGGGAGAGAAGCGTCCCGAGTTGAAGTCACGGATCTCTCTCTCTCTCTCTCTCTCTCTCTCTCTCTTTTGTGTTCTACTGCATTGCAGTTTAAACCCGGTGCAAAGCGAAAGAGAGCGGCTCGCGCGCCGTGCAGCATCTAAATGAACCGGAGAAGGAGAGAAAAACCCGGTACCGAGTGGATCTTCTTTTTATTACAGACACGGAATTTCGCTTAAGGGGATGTGTTTTTTGTTTTAACGCGGTCATCTCACACGTGCAGACGTGACTGGAGCAACTAAGGAAGTGCAAGATCATCTAAAAAAAACACACACATACACACACACACACACACACACACAAGCAGAGACTAAAAATTATTACTGGAACTGGAGCACGAGGAAGCTGCAGAGCGATAAAGAGAGAGACAGAGAGAGGGAGAGAGAGAGAGAGCCATGGGGAGCATGAGCGTTGGCGCAGTGAACACGCCGCTCGGCTGCTACCTCGTGCTCGTGCTGCAGCTGCTGACTCAGGTCGATTCAGCGCTGCGCTACCGGGTCGCTGAAGAAGGTACGGCGGATGTGCGCATCGGCAACGTGGCCAGCGACCTCGGGCTCGCGACGTCCGGCATTGGCACAGGTGATGTGACTTTTGCGCTGGAATCTGGAGCAGAGTACTTCAAGATCGACAACGTGACGGGCGAGCTGACCACCAGCGCCCGGCGTATAGACCGCGAGAAGTTACCTCAGTGTGCCATGATCTTTGACGAGAACGAGTGCTTCTTGGACTTTGAAGTTTCGGTGATCGGGCCGCTCCAAAGCTGGGTGGATCTTTTCGAAGGCCGCGTCGTCGTGACCGACATCAACGATAACACGCCGTCGTTCCCGTCTCCGATGCTTACTCTGTCCGTCGAGGAGAACAGACCGATCGGAACGCTTTACCTTCTCCCCACAGCTACGGACCGCGACTTCGGACGCAACGGTATCGACCGCTACGAGCTCGTGCACCAGGATGCCGTTTCTGGGTCACGCCGACCCAATCCCAGCATGGCCACAGGAACCGAAAGGAACGGCGGTGGTGAGAGGAGGCGTGTCCAGGAGGCTGGGCCTACCCAAAATGGGCGGAGCAACAGTGTCTTTGAGTTGCAAGTTGCTGATACGCCCGATGGACAGAAACAGCCACAGTTGATTGTAAAAGGCCCGTTGGACCGAGAGGCGCGTGATTCCTATGAGCTAATTCTCCGAGTACGAGATGGCGGAAATCCGCCACGTTCTTCTCAAGCGCTGCTTCGTATCTCCATCACCGATGTCAATGACAACAATCCACGCTTCGAAAGGGCTGTTTATGAAGCTGAAATGGCTGAAAACACACCTCCAGGAACACCTGTGCTTCAGGTGCGAGCTTCGGATCGTGATGTCGGTGTAAACGGACAGGTGGAGTATGTTTTTGGTGCCGCAACGGAATCCGTACGCCGGCTGCTTCGCCTGGATGAGGCCTCAGGCTGGCTCAGTGTTTTACATCGTATAGACCGAGAGGAAGTTTCCCAACTTCGCTTTATAGTAACCGCAAAAGACCGAGGCCAACCACCTCGAACGGACCGCGCCACAGTCATACTCAATGTCCGAGACGAAAACGACAACGTTCCTGTTATAGATATCCGCAAAATCGGACGCATCCTTGTGCGAGACGGCGCTGCTATGGTACCCGAGAACGTTCTAGTGGACACTCCTGTAGCTTTGGTCCAAGTTTCAGATCGTGATCAAGGAGAAAACGGCGCTGTGACTTGCACGGTGGTGGGAGACGTCCCCTTTACGCTAAAACCTGCAGGAGAAAATGCACTAGCTCCTCCTCCAGCTGTCGATGATGCCTTTGAACGAAACAAAAAGAAGTTTTTCCTGCACACTTCGGCGCTTTTGGACTATGAAAGCACGCGGGATTACACGGTCACGATCGTTGCGGTGGATTCTGGGAGTCCGAGTTTGTCAGTTAACAGCACTTTGATGGTGCGAGTGGTGGATATAAACGATCACGCTCCGACATTCGCTCAAAATCTAGTGGAAGTTCATTTCGCTGAAAACAACACACCAGGCGAGCGAGTGGTCACCGTGGTAGCGTCCGACGCTGATAGCGGCAAAAATGCAGAGATCGCATATTCCCTGGATCCATCTGTGAACGGTGCGTTTTACATAGACACTGATAATGGAGATATACGTGCTACCGGAGTGTTAGATCGAGAACAACGCGACAGATACGAGTTCCGTGTAATTGCGCGAGACAAGGGCACGCCGTCTTTACAAGGTTCTACGACCGTTGTTGTCCAGATAACTGATAGGAATGACAATGCTCCAAAGTTCGTCCAGGAAGTCTTCATGTTTTACGTCAAAGAGAACTTGCTTTCCAACAGCCCGGTCGGTATGCTGACTGTTACGGACGCGGACGATGGGGAGAATGCGGAGTTGAGGTTGTTTGTGGAGGAGGAGGATGATGACGAAGAGGAAAACGAAGCAGGAAGTAGAAAGCCGGAAACCTTAACTAAGATGTTCTCTATTGAGAACAACACCGGGACCATCTTTTCTGCATTGTCCTTTGACCGAGAGCGCCGCAGCACATATAAATTCCGTGTTCGGGCCATAGATGGAGGTGACCCGCCTCGATCTGCGACCGCCACAGTCTCTCTCTACGTAACGGATGAAAACGACAACGCTCCATCCATCATCGCTCCTTCTAATGACTCGTACATACTCCTAACCCCATCCAGCGGCGCCCGGACTGTCGTGAGAACCGTCACGGCCTCGGACAGTGACGCCGGGTCCAACGCAGACCTGCGCTATGCTCTGATTGGTGGAAACCCGTACCATTTGTTCGAGATCGACCCAAGCAGCGGTGTCATCACGCTGACGGAACCACTGGAGAGACGACACCGAGGACTCCACCGCCTGGTGGTACGAGTGAACGACAGCGGAGTTCCCTCACTGTGTGCCACCGCGCTTGTTCACGTCTTCGTCAATGACAGTCTCACCAACGCCACCCTGGTGGACGCTCAGGTAAAAACATAACACACACACACACACACACACACACACACACACACACACACACAACAGAGCATCATTCCATCGTTGTACACGATGAGCGATTAGTTAGTCAACTACAATGTCAACATTGTAGTGATGCGTTTGCACAGTGAAAGGGGCGTGGCTTATCTATCAGCCTTCTCCAGAGAGATCTATTGGATGTTAAAAACTATTGAGTTACTTAGATTAGACTTAAGTACTGTTCGGACGGGATTAGCGTCTGTAGTGTGTACCAGTGACCCAAGACCTCCTGAAGTGCTGCTTCTCTGACGTCCTTTAGAACACTGTCTGTTGTTTTGGCTTAGACGGGACGTGGACATGGTCAGTGCTTCCTATAGTGTCTTCATACTGAAGAAAAAAGCACCAAACCTCTTTTCCCGCAGGATATAACACAATCTTTAGCAACATGTCAGCTGGGGTTATTTCAGCTGGTCATTTAATAGAAAGTAATCTAAAACATGGTGTAATCTTTCCGGATGCGTTCATGCGCAGTGTGTAAAGATGACTGACATGATGGATTCGGACTAAAATCCCAAAGATAGTCCAGGAATAATTACATTACGCAGCTCCGCACGGAAAACTAATCCCGTCTGAATATGGCTTTAAACTGTACTGTGCTAAATGTTTGCTGTGATAAATGTAATTTATACTTGCAGGACAAACAGTGCCACTTTCCTCAGTGGGATTATTTGCCAGGACACTGGTTTGGGCTCGTGCTAGCCTAGCATGGTTAATGTTTTCTGTTTTGCCTACCGAGAAGGCTTCGTTCACACTGTTTTTGGTGGAATACCAGCATAGCGTCTGTCCACATGTTCATTCCAAAGAGTCAGTGTGATGTCTGTACTCGTCTGAGGGCCTTGTCTAGACGCTTGCTGAGTGGAGAGGTGTGTGTGTGTGTGTGTGTGTGTGTAGGGGAGGGGGGAGATGACTGTGGTATTTTGGAGGTGTATTGGGAGGTAGAATGTGTGTATATATACACATTGGGATTTAAATGAGCTCAGAATGAGGGTCAGCGCAGGTAAGAAGGGGTCAAACAAAGGTCAAAGATACAGCAAACACCAGAAACACAAGTTCAGAACCACTGAGCAACGGAAAGGCCTCGTTCCTCCGGAGTAAAAGTAAACTCAGGACAGTAAACCTGGCCTCGGCTGATCGTGTGCAGCCGTGTTAATGGAACACTGTGTATCTGTGTGAGTTAAATAATGGAGCGTGGAATAATAGCGCTAAACATTTGTGCGTGTTTGGAACAATGAACGCTTCACACGCAGGACAGTAGGAGTCGATGATGAACCCGTGCTGAATCTGAATCAAGTACGGACACATTCACCGGAGTGTGTGTGTGTGTGTGTGTGCGTGTAGGACAGAACACAGAGATGCATTGTGGTCCATGACAGGAAGCTATTGGACGACGTGGCACTTAACTGGCGGCCGATGTAACGGGATATCACGCTGTAAAACTATAAAGCTGCAAAATGTCTCGTGTTGATAAATATTCATGACACAAATTGCTGTTGAACCGCACTGACATGCGCACACACACACACACACACACACACACACACACACACACACACACACACACACACACACACACACAATGTATGACTGAATATTATCGCCTTGACTTGATAATTGAAAAGTCTAAACATTACAGTAGTGTGTGTGTGTAACTGAGCCGTAAAATGAGGATGCAATTATATTAGAGTGCACACACCTCTCTCTCTCTCTCTCTCTCTCTCTGTCTCTCTCTGTCTCTCTCTCTCTCTCTCTCTCTTCTAACAAAAATCTTAAGAACTCCTTTTAAAATTTCTTTTTTCTTTTAAAAACATGTGACAAAAAAGTGGGCACTCCAAAAGAATATATGAAATAAAAAAATATTTATCTCTCATTACTATTCACCTGTGTCAATCTCTCTCTCTCTCTCTCTCTCTCTCTCTCTCTCTCTCTCTCTCTCTCATTACCTCTCGCCCTGTCTGTCTCTCTCTCCCTTCAGGTGGCGCGCAGTTTGGGGGTCCCCCTGTCCCTGGACATTGCAGGAGACCCTGATAATGAGAGGATTCTGGGTAAGCAGCGCCTCAGCGTGGCGATTGGCGTGCTGTCCGGCGCGGCCGCTGTGGTTCTCATCATCCTGCTGGTTCTGATGGCGCGTCAGTGCGGAGCCCTCGGGAAGAACGGCTACGAGGCCGGAAAGAAAGAGCCAGAGGAGGACTTCTTCACGCCCCGTCCACCTTCACAGCCACCGCCAGAGAAAAAAAAACGTCGTGATGCAGAGAAACGTGACGTCCGGTCCAAATCCGACCGCTCGCTGTACGCCGGGATCGTCACAGTGAACAGCTGCAGGCGCAACGACGAGGAAGAGGAAGAGGAAGCCGAAGAGGAACAGGAAGTGAGTCAGCGCATTGGGACTAGGCGTCACCGCTCCAGTCCCGATCTGGCGCGTCATTACAAATCGAGCTCTCCGTTACCTGCCGTCCACCTGCAGCCCAACTCGCCTCCGGTTGAGGGGAAGAAGCACCAGGCTGTGCAGGAACTTCCTCCCACAAACACCTTCACAGGAAACGGGAACGCCGACGCCATGTCGCTCGGCTCTGACCACTGCTCCGATTACAGCTGCCACAACACCAAGTACAGCAAACAGGTGAGAGTCCACTGCTGGTTTCCATAGCAACACACCTGGGTTTATCAACTTTATACTAATGTGCAGTATTTACACCTTTCTTTCTTTCTTTCTCTCTCTCTCTCTCTCTCTCTCTCTCTCTCTCTGTCACCTCCCCATCACTGTCAGCTCAGTGTGTACTGCAGGAAAAGCTCCTCTTGTTGTTTTGTGTAATTATTTATTTTAAAGCAGCTGTTGTGTTGATGGATCTGCTGATTCCTGTCTTCTCGACTCGTCTTCTTGTTTCCTCCAGGCGACTTCTGTCTCATTTACGGTTGTAGCTTTAGACAACGCTGTTTTTTGATGTGTTGCAGTTTGTTCATGGTTCACTGTCTGAGATGAACATTCACTACACATTATGATCAGTGGCCTAATGGTCTGAGAGTGGGACTTGTAACCTGAAGGTGAACCTGAAGGTGGTGGGTTCGAGTCTCGGGTCCG
>CM074972.1:13032268-13045803 GCA_037577455.1 Pangasius macronema
GCCACAACTACATGCTCTTCCCTGCTACTGCTGAAAACCCTGGCTCACACTTGTGATGTCATCATATAAAGACCCAAAAACATTATACGCAGTACCTAACCTTGAACAGAAGGGGGCACTTAACTGCAACTTTCATTAGACTAAACGCAAGCCGTTTGTATAGAACAGCACATACACCTTTACAAACCTCTACACACCCCATCAAACCTCTAAAAACCCTATCAAACCTCTACAAACCCTATCAAACCTCTACACATCCTATCAAACCTCTACAAACCTTTACACACACTATCAAACCTCCACACACCCTATCAAACCTCTACACACCTTTACACATCCTATCAAATTTTAAAGATCAGGCGAGGGTTGTTTCCATTCTCCACACAAGGGCAGAATCCAGATTCTTTACAGTGGGTTAGGGGTTAGTTTAAACTAAGTCTACACCAAATTTTAATCCTCATGACCATAGAAAAAGATTAACATGTAGGTTTTATGATGTCTCTGGATTATCAAAATGAGATTAAACTTTCAGGGGAGCCATAAAACAACAAAACCTGTGTGTTTGGATAAACAGACACCGGGGTTTGACAACAGGAGGCTGGACGAGGGACCAAGGGAGAAAATTCTTCTATTTTTCAGATTTTAGATGATAGAGAATGAAATTTAGAGTGGTAAAAATAGGATTAAACACAAAACACTAAATAGGAGGGTAAATTAAGCACTTGCCTTTTACAGAGTGGAAGACAATCAAGCACTTACATTTTGAATGTAATAGCACTTACCTTCAAGCACTTTGACTACAAATCCCTAGTACATTCTTCTTGGTTGAACCTTGTTACATCCGTCTAGGGGAAAGGCGCAACATGAAAGGACTTGTGTGAACAAAAAAAAAATGCAAAAGTGGACATGGGACACAAGCCAAGGACTGATCCATCTGTGACTGGCCGCCTTAGGGTTTAAAGGCCAAAACACATGATGACTCTGAAGTACACTACAGATGATGTGTCGTGAAATTCATTAAACAAGGCTTAATACTTTAGCACTTAGAATTATCCTGTAGTTTAACCTAATATCAAACTAAGCATCTACCACAACAAAAGAGAAAAACATAACCCAAAACCTAAAAACCATTAGACCTTAAGCCAATTCTAGTAGAAGCTTGTTAGCCTGCATCAGGGTCATCCACTGGGACAAACGGCCTCCACCTACCTTGCGGGGCAGCGAAGTCTGCTAGAGCGGCTTGGGAAACCTTGCAGTGCCAAAAAAAAGGCCACTGGCAGAGAGGTGAGTTTCTCAACTTCAACTACATGTAGGAATCATTAGACCCAGCATGTGGTACCTAAAAATATTTTAATATTTAATATTAACAGGTAATGTTAACATTTAATATTTCACATATTTAAGGCATGGTTACTCCATTATAGGGCAAGTGCAGAAAAACAACCTAGGGGATTTTTTTTTTTAGCAAGGAAAGCACATCCAAAACTGAATAAACATGCTAGGGACACAAATAATTTAATAAATTTAAAATAAATTAATAAATAAACAAATAAATAAATATGTAAACACCATCCAATTGGACATGGCACACGAGGTGTGGAGTGATGGACCTTCGGCTGACCGCCTCAGACAAAGGTGTACAGTGTTCCAAGGCCAAAACACGTGATGACTCTAAGGTACACTACGGATGATGTGTCCTAAAATATCTTAGTCAGAGGCACCTAAAAAAAGCATAATACTAAAAAACACCCACTATTGATACTCCAGCCAAATGATTGAGACAAAACAGTTTTGTGTATACCTAAAAATCAAAAGACCAAAGACAAATAGTCCTAACTTAAAATCCAATTGAGATTTAGCTACAGTTAATGGCCAAAGAAAGAAAAGAAACCACTCCATGTCTAAACTGCAGTTTTTACTTATCCTTTTCCTCACACCAGCCCAGCCTTAGATTCATTAAATGATGGTAGGAAAGATGGGTAGGTGAGCAGAAATATGCCCATACAGGCATACAGGGTTGATCTGCTCAGTCTAGTGGCTCGCCCTCACTCTGCTCTCCTTCCCATGGCATCCTAAAGTAATCAATGTTGAAAACAAAACATAAATCCAACCAAAGCCCAACAGTGGCAACTGCCAAGACACAGTATCTACCGGTGCTATAGCAGTGCTTAACAGGTGCTGACCCGTGCACTTTCCTTGGCTCCCTATACAACCACACAGTTTTTGGACTGTGATGGGGGGGGGTCATTGTAAATTCAAAAAC
Organism: Pangasius macronema; assembly: GCA_037577455.1. Classification (NCBI taxonomy): domain Eukaryota; kingdom Metazoa; phylum Chordata; class Actinopteri; order Siluriformes; family Pangasiidae; genus Pangasius; species Pangasius macronema. Next base: position 13,034,532 of record CM074972.1, read on the forward strand.
CTAACCCTAACCCCTAGCCCTTGACACTAACCTTTACCCCTAACCCTAACATTAACCCTTAACCCTTAACCCTAACCCCTTACCATACCTCTAACTCATAAAAGGTGGACAAAGGGTTAATAGTGGAAAAAGATGAATGAACTGTGGACAAAAAATAAATTGCAGAAAAAGGCAGAAAAACCAGGGCCAAACTTTGGACAAATGACAGACAAATGTAGGAAAATGGTGGAAAAAAAAAGCAGTAAAATGGCAGAAAAAAAGGTTACCAAAGGCAGATAGCCAGAAGAAGACAGATAAATGCTGGAATAATGGGCAGACAAATGCCTGACAAATGTAAAACAAAGGCATAAAAATGGCATATAAAAGCAGGAAAATGTTGGACAAATGGCAGACAAATGGTAGAAGAAGGCAAAAATACTGCAGACAAACCACAGACAGAGGTGGAAAAGGCAGAAAAATAAAGAACAAAGGCAGAAGAACAGCAGACAAAGTCAGACAAAGTGAAAAAAACAGACAAAGGCAGACTATTTTACAGCCTTAGCATCTCTAGACAGCCCTTGATAGCCCTTGATAGCCCTTGATTGCCCCCTACTCACAATGATCATATACTGTTTTAAAAAATGCCCAATTAAGAAAAAGGAAACTATTACCGCAACTGATCACCATACACTCCAAATTCCTTCTTAGGCATGAGTTTTTCCTTTACCTAAGTAAGTCAAACTTACCTGAAATATGGAAAGCGTTAGACAACAAAACGGGCACACCCAAAAGAAAAGAGGAAAATTTAAAAAGCAATAAATTAATTAAGATGGTTGCTCATCTCAGAGCAGACTATTGTAGTCATATTTTTGTCTAAATGTACCGTGCAAATAGTGTAATAATTATAACAATCCAAAAAGGATCAATGAATATAACCACAAAAATTAACATCAGGGAACGCAGATATTTCCAGTAAAGTCTTTTTTATATATATATTTCCCCTATTTTTCCCTAATTTTGGTCATTCGCCAATTCCCAGCACTCAGAGGAAGGCATAATCTCCATGTACATGACCTCACAGATGCCCCACAATTGGCTAATTTTCTGTTTTACCACTCAAGAGCAAGGTCATATTTAACCCTATTACACAACAACTTACACATTAATACAATGCATAAGTTTATTTAGAAAATTATCAGAATTGGTTGCTGGATAAATCGTTACATTATATAATCAATACAATAATATAGCCCAACATTGAATTTGTGTAATGAAAACTATTTAATACTATTTTTCTCATGGGTTGAATGCTTTCATTATATTGAATCACAGCTTCCGTAACTGTATTGTTTAATCACTATCATGCAGATGTTATCTTGGTAAATTTGAAGGTAATAAAGTCAAAAGGGAAATTTAAAGTTCTTTTTTTTCACAAACTAATGAAGAATTTTCACAACTGTTTCTTGATCAGTCATAAAGGTATATTTTTATATATTTTTATATGTATGTATTATTATTATTATTATTATTATTATTATTATTATTATTATTATTATTATTATTATTACTATGTTGTAATGATAATAAATATTAACATATAAACACCACTTTCACACATCGTCTCACTCTCCACAGACACAGTGCTACACTGCTTTAACAGCATAACAAACATTCCGTGATCCATCTGTCAACTTTTCCAGTCTTTCCTCTGTCTATTGCTTCACCTAATCCCTCTATCATTATCTTCTTCACTCTGTTTTTTCTAAAGCTATCGTTCATTTCTTCATACTGTTGCATACTTCCTCCCACATGTCTGTGCATTGATGTAACTGCTCTCTCACTCCCGCTCTCACTGTATTCTCCACTCTGTGTGTGCTATCTTTATCCATCTTGCCCTGCCTCCCTCCCACCCTCGAGCTTCCACCCTCCCGCATATCTCTCTCCCTTCCTCCCTCCATCTTCCCTTCTCTGCTCACTTCTTCTGTCACCTGCAGTAGGTGGAGCTATAGAACAGTGCTGGGTTGTCATTGGCTATTGAGGTAGGAGGCTGCAGTGGCATGGTGATGCTGTGCAGATGCTCAGCAGAAAGACAGGAAGCCACATCTTCTCTCTCTCTCTTTCTCCCTGTTTGGCCTTCTCTCCCTCCCCCTAATTTTTCCATCTATCTCTTTTCCATTTCTGTTCTCTCTATCTCTCTCACACACACAGGCTGTAAGGTAGGATTAGACCCCTGTCATCCTGCTCTCCTTCATACTCTCCTCTGTTCATCCTGCTCCCCTCTGTTCATCCGGTTTTCCTCTGGCTCTTCGGGAAGGATCACCACACCCACAGAGAAAAGCGGCTACAGCAAACCGGGAACACACACACACACACATGGACGCTTCACTGGAGTGCACTACTGTGTTTCTTGGATTCTTGTTGCCAAACAGTGCTGGATTTTTTGGTAGTGTGTATGCTGAGTGTGTGTCTGTGTGTGTGTATGATAGATGAACTCTGAATGCTCACACACACTCGAGGAGCGAAGCATATCAGTTCTTGCTGCTTGAGGCTTTTCTGAGCCATTTCTGCCTGAAGAAGGCCTTTCATATCCCAGGATGCTGTGCAGCAGGCCACTCCATTAGGCCGCAGCAGAATGGGTGGAGCCTCAAAGGGCCAGGACACTGCTGATTGGACTGCTCTTCACTGGACGGGCGCAGACACACAAACCACCGCTGCCCATGGGTGAGGACGAGAGTCCCAAGATCAACCATAGCTTCCTCCGAGACTACGTCACCGAGGGTGTGTACATAAACTCACATACATTTACACACATACATGTTGTACATGCAGAAACCTACTAACTACACACACACACACACACACAAATCTCACACAAAACACACATCAGTATGCACTGTGCTGTACAAGTGCTGACTCAGCAGCATATTAAACACAGAGTATTTATTTAATATTTTACACTAAAAGGAAAATGAAACTATTTATTTGCAATTGGAATTATTATATTATATTATATTATATTATATTATATTATATTATATTATATTATTACTGTGACTGTTTTATTGTAAATTATTATCCATTCTGTAAAACTCCATCATGTTCTAACATGAAGTAGTTTTAATATATGGCTAGTATTTTTTTTTATTACTTTTTAAAAAAATGAAATAACTCCAATTTCAGAGAAAACATAAGTCACCTGCTATTAAATAACTTATTATTTACTTAGAAGATGTACTATTTTGTACAGTAAGCATTAAAAACAATTAAACATATTAAAGTTCACTGTGTTTATCTGTTTTCCTGCAGCTGATGTCATTTCCACTGTGGAGTTTAACCACACAGGGGATCTGCTGGCCACTGGAGACAAAGGGGGACGAGTGGTCATCTTCCAGAGAGAGACTGAGGTCAGAGGACACAGCTTAGGTGTCAAGACTTAAATTAACTTCTTTTAACAGTAGACATTGTCACAGCACTGCTTTATGGAAATCCAGATATAGATTTAGATCCCTAATGAACAAGCCAGAGGCAATGGTGGCAAAGAAAATTTCCCTGAGATGAAACGAGGAAGAAACCCTGACTCAAACAAGAACCCATCCTCTTCTGGATTACCTAATAGAAAAGCTATGAACTAAAAGTTTGACTAAAATAGGTTTTCAGCCTAGACTTAAAGATTAAGACTGTATTTGAGTCCCAAAGACTAAATGGAAGACTGATATATAACTGGGGGGTTTGTAGGAAAAAGCTCTGCCCCCTGCTGTAATATTCATTATCCTACGTCCTAATAAAGATCCTGCACCTTTTGATCGATGCAGTAATGGCAGATCATGAAAAAACTAATGTTTGTTCAGACCTAGAACAGAGCCTTGGGTAACACCAAACTTTAGTATGCATAGAGACATTACCATTTACAGCTACAAACTGGCAACAATCGGTCAAATAAGAACTGAGGCAGGAAAGAGCAGTTCCCTAAACTCAACAACATTTTATATCTATCTAGAAGAATATTATGATCAATATTTATGGTATAAAAAAAAAAAACCTGCACTGAGATTGAGCAGCTCAAGCAAGGAGGATTTATTATCACTAAGACACATTGTACATGAAATGAGATCTGAGATCATTTTAAGTAGTGTGACTGTTTTCTATATTTAATCCAAATGTCAGTAATAAAAAAAAGGGTGCGTCCACCATAATGTGGGTCCTATTTTATATTCTGATTGACCCTTACTGAGTCTAAAAGAGACACAAACTCTTTTTAAAGTATCTTGTGGATTATCTAAATTAAGATTAAAATTCCCAACTAACTAACTAACTACACAAACTCCTGTAGAAATTAAGAATATGGCCCTGGTGGTCAGTTTTTTAATACTCTCTAACACCTAAATGCTGTTAATACCTGACAATGATATTGTTAATTATGGAAACTGATGGACTGCTAGAGAGATACTAGTGGCCACTATGTGTGGCGATTGTCATCTTCAGGACAGAGACATGGGACAGCCCTCTTTATTGGGATTAAACATCACTGCTTAAGAAGAAGTACAGCACAATTGCATAGAAAGCCAACCATGACTTTACAGTTCTGAAAAATTTGACATTGGAAGACAATTGATAGGCTAGCTTTGTGGTATTGTTGTTGTTGTTTTTGTTGTTGACAGAGTAAAGGAGATAAAGAGGAGCTGGGAGAGGCGGGGGAATATAACGTCTACAGCACATTTCAGAGCCATGAGCCAGACTTTGATTACCTGAAGAGCTTAGAGATTGAGGAGAAGATCAATAAGATTCGCTGGCTGCCTCAACAGAATGCTGCCCACTTCCTTCTTTCCACCAATGGTGAACAAGAGACACTGTCAAATCAAACAGAACAGAATTACACTCTTCTCCAATCAGGCTGAGCTTTTGGAGATTAGTTTCATGCCTGAAGTCTAGTAACATTATCATAATGATAAGTGAGAAGTGCATCTAATGTGGGTTAAATCAAATGTGTGTAATAAGTATCCACACAACTAACACCAAATGTCATTGTTTAACGGCTAACAGATAAGACAATAAAGCTGTGGAAGGTGAGTCAAAGGGACAGACGGCCAGAAGGATACAACCTGAAAGATGAAGAAGGACGAATGAAGGATATTTCCACCGTCACTTCACTACAGGTGTGTTTATGGCTTTTCGTATTTATCAGAGAATATTACATGATTTGTTAAGTATATAAACATGATTATAGTCAATAAACTCAATAAAATTTAATAAAATTTAATTATAACGCTACTCTTTGCTTATCATCAACACTAACCCTGTTTCTACACATTCTATAATCAATTCTGCTGGTCCTGGAGTTTATTAATCCAGTCTTCTGATCAGGTCCCAGTACTGAAGCCAACTGATTTGATGGTGGAGGTGCGTCCTAGGAGGGTCTTTGCAAATGGCCACACCTACCACATCAATTCCATATCAGTAAACAGCGATGGAGAAACGTACCTGTCAGCTGATGACCTCAGAATCAACATGTGGCACCTGGACATCACTGATCGCAGCTTTAGTATCCTCAAGTGTATGTGTGTGTGTAGAAAAACAGCACTGTGATTCAATTAGTTTAACATTAGTGTTCTAGTTTTAAGTGCAGCTGTATTAGCTACATTAGCTAAGCATTAGTATGCTATTCTAACTGATGTTTGGTCCTTTACTCTTTAATGAGACATTGTGGACATTAAACCAGTGAACATGGAGGACCTGACCGAGGTGATCACAGCAGCTGAGTTTCACCCGCAGCACTGTCACCTGTTCATCTACAGCAGCAGTAAAGGAACAATCCGCCTGTGTGACATGAGGACATCTGCCCTGTGTGATACACATGCCAAGAGTGAACACACACACACACACGCACACGCACAACACATAACCTCAGATGAGAGATCACAGCTTAGTAACAGACACTGAAATCTTGAAACAGCCAATCAGACTAGAGCTCTCAGCATAAATAATACTCACAGTATTTTTCATTCTAGCCATGAAGTATCTTATAATATTATGAAAATGTAGCAGTGCATTATTGTTAAGCTGACAGGTCAAAACATGAAGTGCCAAAACAGAAGGGTGTTCATATTTTCACTCAAACTCTCTGTGTTCTAAGCATTAAGAGAAATGATTATTGACACAGACATGTTTTGTGTTTAATGTGGCAGAATAAGAAATCACATGTTTAAATTGTAAAAATATCTACAGGAGTAGAGATCTCCTATCCTGCAGATCTTATTCGAGTTTCGGGTTTGACTTTAAGACTGAATCTATATTTCTCTGTTCAGTCTTTGAAGAGCCTGAAGATCCAGGGAACCGCTCGTTCTTCTCTGAGATCATTTCCTCCGTCTCTGATGTGAAGTTCAGCCATAGTGGACGTTATTTGCTAACACGAGACTACCTCACGGTGAAGGTGTGGGACCTAAATATGGAGAAAGGACCAGTAGAGACATACCAGGTAAGACAGTGTGCTCAGTAAACACACACTAGGTTAGACGGTGTCCTTACCAGATGATGGTGTCCTCACTAAACACACATCAGTTGATAGTGTCCTCTTTAAACACACATCAGCTGATAGGTACAGTATCCTCACTAAACACACACCAGCAGAGACAATGTCACTGAACACACAGCAGGGTAGACACTGTATCCTCAGTGAATTGCAATGACACTGCATTGCACTGATTATATTATATTGTCTGGCATTATAATTCCAGACACTGCAGTGAACTGATTTGTGTCTGTGTGTATGTGTGTTAATATGGGTGGGTTGATGTGTGTGTGTTCAGGTTCATGAGTACCTGCGCAGTAAACTCTGCTCACTCTATGAGAATGACTGCATCTTCGACAAGTTCGAGTGTGTGTGGAACAGCACAGACAGGTATATTTCCCAGAGTAAACACAAAATTTAAAATGTGGACTGAAAACTCTGAATACAGACCAGAATCTATAACTGAATTTGATCTGAAGTTGAATTTTGTTTGGTATCTTTCTCTGTCTGTCTCTCAGTGTGATCATGACCGGAGCATATAACAGTTTCTTCCGTATGTTTGACCGGGACTCGGGGCGGGGTGTTACACTTGAGGCGTGGCGTGAAAGCAGTAAACCTCGTGCAGTGTTGCGGACGCGACGTGTGTATACCGGGGGGCGTCGTCGCCGTGGAGATGTGGGAGTGGACAGCCTGGACTTCCGCAAAAAGATTCTGCACATGGCATGGCACCCGGCCGAGAACATCATTGCCATCGCTGCCTCCAACAACCTTTACATCTTCCAGGACAGAGTAACCCCAGAGAACCAGTGACACATGCAGTGTTCTCTCTGTGTGTGTAGCTGGAGACCATTGGGTGGAGCTGACACAACTACACACAGTGAAACCTCACATACACTACTTTCACTGCACAGATGAGGAACAGTGTGCTTCTGCTGTATTACTGACTGTCAGCCAATCACAGAGGCACAGAGAGAAAGAGAGGACACAGTGCTTGTGAAAAGGGGAGGGGAAGGAAGATAAACCTTATGAGCTGATGTGGCATTTACAGTGGGCAGGGCTTGCAGATGTGTGGGCTGCTGGTCAGACTCAGTGTTCGCCATCACACAAATAATGTTACCTGGTTGTCATGGTTACAGCAGTAGTCTAAAAAGTCTTCCTATCATGTTCTTCCTAAATCAATCCCATCATGCATCATCTTACACATTAGCAGGTGCACACACACTTTAATCACACACACAAGCTAAACAAACACACAAACTAAATATATACACACACTATTATATACACAAGACACACACACACATTATATATATATATATATATATATATATATATATATATATATATATATATATATATAAACACACATGTAATACATGTGTACATGTAAACACACAATAAGATGGCTCCCCATTTTTTACACTAATACACTGTTCTTTGGGAGACATAAACTCCTGTCTTAGCCCTAACAATGGACCAAATGGCCTTGACCGCTTGCCAACCACCTACAATATTTCCTGCAGCCAGCCCAGCATCCAAATATGTGTGTGTGTGAGATCTGTAAATTGTGTAAATTTTACTTTGATGTCCTTAAAAAACAATAGCATGGCCATGTTCACCTGGTACAATGAAAGGGTTGATAGGCTGTTTATGCCTATTTGTGCTGGCAGTGTGTGGGGGTCATGCTCACATCTGCCTGTGTGAGAGGAGAGATTAGATGCTCAAACACAAAGCTGAGCGTGCTGCTCTGACTTGGCCAATCCATACCCCACTTCCTGCCTCAGACAGTAAGCAGAGAACCAGAGCCAGCAAGCAGAGGAGCTCAGGCACCGGCGAACGATAAACAGAGCCCAGGGGAGAGAGCAGGGGCCACAGCTGGGGCTTGTGCTTGTGAGAGCCAGAGAAAGAGGAAGAGACAAGAGTAGGGGAATAAACAGAGCTGACAGGGCAAAGAAGTGGCTGGAGGACATAATACGTGATGGGGAAGAGGCATGTAGAATGAGAAAAGACTGAAAATAAAAGGAGGGAAAAGGTGAAGTGGAAATGAAAGGATGAGAATCAGCCAAACATTCGGGGACCTTGGAAAGAAGGAATAGAATGGATAAAGCAGACAGGGTGGTGAATAAACCAGATATAAACCAGAAGGTGAGTGAGACAGTGATCCATCAAGAATAATTCAGTTGCATAAACATAAACACTGAGGCACAAAACAGGCTCCTTCAGTCGGCTTAGTTTAAAAGGACTGTCTGGTAATGCTTAAGGTCAATTACACAGGGACAGAAAAAAAAAACAGATTTAAAGTCACTTAATGGATTAAGGTAGGAGAGCACATTTACAGTAATAATGATCCCCTCTCTGTCTCTGGTCATATTCTCTCAATAAATAGCTGGATATATTGGTGGTGAAGGGGGATGTGATAGCCTATTACTTAGCTGAGCAGTGGGGCGCAGACGGGCACAGACTTTACTTAACAGACCACATTTGATTAGCTACTCCATAACTGTGATGTCTATTCAAATGCTGTCTTGCACTTTTCTTTTTCATAATTTCTCTCTTCTCCATGGGACTTTTACATTTTCCCACTTTGCACCATCTCTCTCTAACATCCATTTGCTGTTAGATAAAACACATTCTACTTCAAAACACCCTGCAGGACAGCAACTTCTACAGCTCTCTAGAGTGCTGTAAAATTACTAATGTAACAATAAACTCAGAACAGGCACAGTCACACAGCTTTCAGACCCCTGGCTCATGGATACTGCTGCATCTCCCAGGGGAAAAGTGCCTGCATGTTCTTCCTTCACTAAAAGTGTGTCAGGATCACAGGATAGATTGGAGAGGTTAAAAAACATTAGAACAGTGGATCAACCTACAACTACCTTTTCATAAGATATGATATATATAAGCTATGTGAGCATTTTAAATATCAACCTCCTTTAGATTTATACTTCCATGCAAATAATAGGCGTATACAAACTAGGGCTGTGTAATATGTTGCTTGTTAATCATTATCACCATGTTAATCTTTGCATTACTGATATCACCAAAGTCTGCAATAGAAGACTCTTCTGTACTGTGAGCATTCTAGATAAATTGCCTGTGGGTGTAATAATCCAATTTTGAGAGGAGGAGGGAAATAAAATTGACCTAATTTGCTCCTTCTACCAAGTGTCATTCAGCCACAACAAGTTTGGTGGCTGACTTTTCCCTCTTTAGTTTTGGACTAGATCTATGAGCATAATATAGCTACCAAGTAAATTTCAGGCAACACAGACTCCCATAACTAAGCAACATGAGCCTAATTACTCCAGTGCCAAAATTAAAGAAGACATTATCAGACATTAAACATGTGGCTAACTGACTATAATTAGAGTAGGGGGAAATTATGTAATTTGTTTTTTTTTTTTTTTACTTAGCTATTGTATTAACTGTGTCACATCACATGTTTATTGCTTTACCAGCTTGGATTAGGGCACTTTCAGATAATAATAATGCAATATTGTAGCAATATTATTACATTATGCTGTTGGGCAGTATTACACACACTGGAGTTGATACAGCAGATGTACTTCCAATGTATGAGACAAAAACAGTTGAGCTAATATGATAAACCAGGGTTGCCAGGTTTCTGCAAAGCTTCTAGCCCAGCTACATCTCAAATACCACACAAAAGTCCCCAATACATTCAGCACTGGAAAAACACATTCATTCCATATTCCCCCTTTCACCTTTCCAATCTTTGCAACATATCAATATAAATTATTCTATTGTATATAGATGTAATATGTATATATAGTATATCATAGACACACTGTCTGCACAATATTAGACTTCAATCCGATTATTTTTGAACAAGCCTTGTCCGGCAACCCTATTAACTCTTCTGTCTGCTGCTCCTTCCCTGAGTTTAGAACAGGATTCCTTTCCAAGTGGGCTTCTATTATCACCTGTTGTAGTTCTGATTTTTGACCACTAGGAGCAATAATAATGCTGCATTCAACTAGAGGTCACATCTTGTGATTCTCAACCTCCAGCCAGGAAAAGCCAACACCCACTTAACTTGAAATTTCTAACTGTCAACTTGGGGCAGCCTTGTCAAATACAAGTTCCATCCCAGTTTACGGAGTGACGTCAAATCAACATGAGTGCGCCTATCTTTAAATGAGTTATGCCATATATACGAATATTTGCTCTGGACCATTCAACAATCAGACATATTCATTTATTAAATCTATAACATTGACTACACAGATCACTGATATGAGGTGGTAAACGTACATCAATTATCACAGTTAGCTGGTTAGCTTGTTGCTAACAAAAGACAAACAAGGAAATTCCCATGTTGTTGTTTTTTTCCACTTTGAATGCACAGAGAAAACATTGATGTAATTCCAAGCTCCAACTTCCCACTTCCGAGCTAAGTTGAATGCAGCATATGATAGAAAGGCAACATCAATCAACAGAATGTCAGCTTATCTGTCAAATAGCAACATTTTTTAAGATTGTTGGTCACTCAAAGGGGTAATTAGTATTTCAATGGAATTTAAAAAGAATGGAGCACTAAATGAGGAATGTATAAAGATTAACATTTTCTGAACAGCTGATATACTTGAACGAACCATCTACAATCAACTGTCTTGCTATCTCTCACAGAACAACCTCCAAGATCCCAATCAGCCTGGCTTCAAACCGGCACACTCCACAGAGACTGCCCTTTTGGCCATCACTGAGAAGCTACATGCTGCTAGATCAGCCAAACTGTCTTCAGTCCTCATCCTCCTTGACCTT
>CM074972.1:13098022-13113781 GCA_037577455.1 Pangasius macronema
AAATGCCATATTTTTGTGGAGCCTCTTAAAATAAAGCTGAAAGTCTACACTTCCATCACATCTTGATTGTTTTATTTTTTATTTCAAATCCTTTGTGGTGGTGTATAAAGGCAAAATCACAAAAACTCTGTCATTGTCCAAATACACACACATATATATATATATATATATAATGTGTGTGTTTTCTCTATTTCATTTCTGTTTGCTCTATTTATTTTTTTTCTGATGATTCATTGTCTCACTCAGAATCACAATAACTCATTTCAATAATTAATTAGGATATTTAACTAAAATTACCACAGCATCTGAAGAGATATAATCTTACTCCTAATAATAATAATAATAATAATAATAATAATAATAGCAAGGGCTCCATGTTAAATCATTGGGTATTGTGTTTGTTTCTGTTCCTGAACAATCTTGAGATTGTCTCTGTTTCACTGCGTTGTTCATTGATGTTTTATTTTCAGGTTTCTGTAGTTCTTCATCTACTTCTCTCTTTTGTGCGTGGGTGTATGAAAACTCAAACATAACATGTTTAAGCAAGTTATTTCCTGCAAATTGTGTTCCGGCATATTTTCTTTATTTCCCTTTGCTTAGCTGCTAGCCATAAATCCCTGGATCCATTGGTGTGGTATAATGATATATTTTAATATTAATGGACTTTACCCCACATCTGACTATATTTCACCTGGGCTGACCAGTTATCCAATGTCTTTTATCCTCTTCATTTCCCTTCTGTTCTGTATATCTGTCTTGCTCAAGATGATGATGAAACTGAATCAACAGAATTCTCCACACTGCACACACACATGGTCCATGATCCGGCAATGCTCGCCAGTCCTGATCTCCTCTCAGATGTCTCGGATATGAAACAGGACCTTATTAAAATATCTGGCTTCCTGACCAATGAGGTTTCAGAGCTATCTCTGGTGGATGGATTAAAATACTATGTAGATAATGAGGATGAAGAAGAGCCGTTTGAGATAGTCGAAAAGGTCAAAGAGGACTTGGAGAAGGTGGGAAAGATTCTAAGTGTTGGAAACTTTGGTAAAGAAACTGAAAAATCCAAGTGTAGTGATAAAGAGGCAGCAGAAGTGAAAAGCCAGATGATTGAGCCTTTACTTAGAGAGGTCAGAATCACAAGAACCACTGATTGCAGTTCTGCACCCCAAAAGGATGCGTCTGAAATGGTTTCACATCTTAGTACAGATTTGGAGAGCTATCTCCAGCACCTGCCTGTGACTGCTCATTCTGTCCAAGAGGAGAATATTGTTGAAGAGACATTTACAGAAGTTGTGCTACCTCAGAAGCGTCATCCTCCACGAATAAAAAAACCAGCAAGAAAGAAGCTTAAAGAGAGAGAGTTTGTAAGCTGTAGCTCTGAAGATGAGCTGGAGAGGATGAGCTCTGAGGAATCACTCGATGGAGACACACTTCTCGGGGACTCTGAGCTTGGAGTGCCACCTGTGTCTCCTAAAGTCATTGAGACTCCCATTGGGTCCATCAAAGACAGAGTCAAAGCACTTCAGGAGAAAGTGGAAGAGGAGGAAAAGGAGGAGAGTGTCAAAGTCAGAGAGGTGAGACGAATTACTGCTGTCCAGAGCAAAGCTTTTCCAACCATGAGAGAAACGGAGGAAAATTACACTCTACATCCTAAATCTCCGAAATCCCCTCGCTCTCAGACTGAGAGAATAGAGCACTCCATGTCTGTGAAGGAGCTGATGAAAGCATTTCAAACTGGACAGGACCCATCAAAGAGCAAATCTGGACTTTTTGAACATAAAGCAATTACTAAGCTGGTGGTTACATCTACAGCAAAAGTTTCTGAGGTATCTAAAAATGCTGAAATATCTGACCTACAAACCTCAGCAATTAAACCATCAGCAGAGGAGATCAATGCTCGGAGCATCACGGGAGAATCATCACAAATCATCCATGATCAATATCAACAAAATAAGGTTAGTGACGAAATTATACATGAGCAGGCACAAAGAACATCAGAAGATCCTAATGTTAGCAAAACTAATGTGGACATTTCAATCAGTAACAAAGACTCCTGGAAACCAAGCACTCTGCACAGTGAGAACACACTGATTAGAGTAAGAGAAAATCTAAATGACGCACCAGATGTACACAGAATTCAGCATAGTCAGCAAGGAGAGACTTCAAATATGTCATCTTGTTATGAGGAAGAGGATAAGGAAGAGATATTGGGGATAACATACAGAAGTGGGGATAAAATCATACAAAATAAAGAATGCACTAAGGAACTGTGTCAGGAGGAAGTACAAGCTAAAGACTCAACAGTAACTTTGGAAGTGTGGCACCATGAGGAAGAACAGTGGAGTCCTGAAATACTGCATTATAAAAAACTAAGCCCCAGTCATGAACGGAGAACATCTGAAGAACCACAGATTAGCCCAGACCGGAAACCTTCTGAAGATTTCAGTGCTGTTATCAAGGAAGAACTCGAGGAGAGTCCAGAGTATCAGCTGTTTATCCAGGCAGCAGGGTCATCGCCGGTCAGCTACTCATCATATAGCAAGACTCATATTATACAAGATGGTGATCAGGTGGAGCACACTGCTGTGGAACACCATTCATACAAACCAAAACCAGCAGTCAGATTTGCTCCTGCAGTGGTCCAGAGTGAGAAATTTATTTCAACTATAATTCACGATGAGGAAATAAATGAAAAACTCAAGAGGAGCACGCAAGCAGCTGGAGATTCAACTGACATTATGTTCAGGAGCAGGACACCTAGAACAAGCTTAGGAGAGTATGAAGCTTATGAAGAATTTAAACAAACTGTACAAACAAGTCCAGACCAGGAGGTTAAATCACCCAAGGAGCCAGAAGACCAGCATGAGGAGAAGGGTGCAATGCAATTAGAATACACAGAAAGTGGAAGTCCAACCAAAAGTGCAGTCCAAACAAGACTTGAAACACAAGAGGCAGAAGAAAATGACCAGCAAGATCAAGACACAGTGCAAGTGACATTTTATATGGAAATGAAAAGTCCAGTCCATACAGAGCTGGAGTTCATGCAAAAGTCACCCCCAGATATCAAAAGCCAAGTCCAAACAGAGCAGGAACTCAGTTTTCAGGTTGAAAGAGACCAGTTGAGTCAGGATATTGGCAGCAATGAGGTTTCCTCTGTAGAAACTGCTGAATCTGAAGAATTTCAGAAAATTAAGCAAATGTCATCTAGACCACACGACCTGGAAGACACACAGCCTGTAACGATAAGTGACCTTAAAAGAAACTCACCTGAGATGACACCTGATAAAGAGGATATCTCTTCTCACAAGTCTCTTGACTCGATGCAGGAATCATCAACAGAAATCAAAACACATTTACATGAGACAGAGGAAGTCCAGCATCTGTGTATAACTACAGTGGAAAAGAGGTCTGTTACAGAAACGCAAACACAAGCTCACACAGAGGAGGGAATAGGTTTTACTGTTGAATCTGGTATTTCAGAGAGACATGACCCTCCTGTACCTGAGGAAACTAAACAGCTTAGAGGAATTTATGAGGTCTTCTCTGATGAAATGCCTTATTCCACATTCTCTACATGTAGCACTGACATCCTTGATGACCTGCAATACATAACAAGTGATCCTGAAAGTGGTTTCAAATCAGACTCACCAGAGATGACACCTGGTAAGGAGGATTTCTCTACTCACAATTCTCCTGGCTCTGTGCAGGTATCATCCAGAGAAACCAAAAGTCCAGTCCAAACAGAGAGAACAGGTTTGCATGAGACAGAAGAAGACCGTGAGCATGTGTATAAGTCTACAGTGGAAAAATGGTCACTTTCAGAAATCCAGACACAAATCCAGACAGAGGAGGAAATAAGTGTTAATGTGGTAGTGGATAGTTCAGTTCAGGATCTGGATGACACTTTGCAGGATTGTGCACTTAAGGAAACTAAACAAACTAGAGATATTTATGAGATTTCCTCTGAGGAAACTGCTGAGTCTGAAGAATTTCAGGAAATTCAGCAAAGGTTGTATAGTGTTGCTAACCTTTCTGACCTACAATCTGTAATGACGAGTGGTCCTGAAAGTGCCTGCCAGGTAGACCCCCAGGAGTCTATGCCTGTTAAAGAGGATTTCTCTACTCACAAGTCTCCTGAGTCGGTGCAGGTATCATCAACAGAAATCAAAAGTCCAGTCCAATCAGAACTTGAGAAAACCCATTTACATGAGACAGAGGAAGGATTCCAGAATGTGTATATAACTACAGTGGAAAAGATGACTTTCACAGAAACCAAAACACAAGCTCACACAGAGGAGGGAATAAGTTTTACTGTTGAATCTGGTCTTTCAGTTCAGAATCTGGATGACAGCTATGAGGCTCCTGTACCTGAGGAAACTAAAGAGCTTAGAGGAATTTATGGGATTTCCTCTGATGAATTTCAGGAAAATCAGCAAATGCCTTATTCCACATCCTCTGCATCTAGCCCTGACATCCTTGATGATCCACAGCACATAACAAGTGAACCTGAAAGTGGCTGTAAATCAGACTCACAGGTTATGTCACCTGGTAAAGAGGATTTCTCTACTCACATGTCTCCTGACTCTGTGCAGGTATCATCCAGAGAAATGAAAAGTCCTGTCCAAACAGAGAGAACAAGTTTACATGAGACAGGGGAAGATGAACAGCAAGAATATAAGACAACAGTGGAAAGGTTTTCACCTACAGAAATCCAAAAAAAACTCCAGACAGAGGAGGAAATAAATGTTAACTTGGGAGTAGATAGTCCAGTTCAGGATCTGCATGACACCTCTCAAGTTTATGCACTTAAGGAAACTAAACAAACTAGAGAGATTTCCTCTGAGGAAACTGCTGATTCTGAAGAATTTCAGGAAATACAGCAAAGGTTGTATAGTGCTGTTAACCTTCATGACCTACAGCCTGTAATGACGAGTGGTCCTGAAAGTGCCTGCCAGGTAGACCCCCAGGAGACTATATCTGGTAAAAAGGATCTCTCTTCTCCTGACTCAGTGCAAGTATCTTCAACAGAAATCAAAAGTCCAGTCCAAACAGAGCTTGAGAAAACCCATTTACATGAGACAGAGGAAGAATTCCAGCATGTGTGTATAACTACAGTGGAAAAGATGACTTTCACAGAAACCAAAACACAAGCTCACGCAGAGGAGGGAATAAGTTTTACTGTTGAATCTGGTCTTTCAGTTCAGAATCTGGATGACAGCTATGAGGCTCCTGTACCTGAGGAAACTAAAGAGCTTAGAGGAATTTATGGGATTTCCTCTGATGAATTTCAGGAAAATCAGCAAATGCCTTATTCCACATCCTCTGCATCTAGCCCTGACATCCTTGATGATCCACAGCACATAACAAGTGAACCTGAAAGTGGCTGTAAATCAGACTCACAGGTTATGTCACCTGGTAAAGAGGATTTCTCTACTCACATGTCTCCTGACTCTGTGCAGGTATCATCCAGAGAAATGAAAAGTCCTGTCCAAACAGAGAGAACAAGTTTACATGATAGAGGGGAAGATGAACAGCAAGAATATAAGACAACAGTGGAAAGGTTTTCACCTACAGAAATCCAAACAAAACTCCAGACAGAGGAGGAAATAAATGTTAACTTGGGAGTAGATAGTCCAGTTCAGGATCTGCATGACACCTATCAAGTTTATGCACTTAAGGAAACTAAACAAACTAGAGAGATTTCCTCTGAGGAAACTGCTGAGTCTGAAGAATTTCAGGAAATTCAGAAACGGTTGTATAGTGTTACTAACCTTTCTGACCTACAATCTGTAATGACGAGTGGTCCTGAAAGTGCCTGCCAGGTAGATCCCCAGGAGTCTATGTCTGTTAAAGAGGATCTCTCGTCTTGCAAGTCTCCTGACTCAGTGCAGGTATCATCAACAGAAATCAAAAGTCCAGTAAAAACAGAGCTTGAGAAAACCCATTTACATGAGACAGAGGTGGAAGACCAACATGGGTTTATGACTATAGAGGAAATGTTGTCATCTTCAATAAATGTTGAGGTTGAAGATGATTGTTTGGTTCAAGATCTGCATGACAGCTGCAAAGTTTCTCCAGTTAAAGAAACTAAACAAATGAGAGGAATTGAGGATATTTACTCTGTACAAACTGCCAAGTCTGAAAGATTTCAGGAAATTCAGCAAACATTGTCTAGACCAGACAACTTAAAAGACCTTCAGCCTGTAACGATGAGTGACCCTAAAAGTGTATGCCAAGGAGACTCACTGGAGACTACGCCTATTAAAGAGGATTTATCTTCTAATAAGTCTCCTGACTCCATCGAGCCAAGTCCAACCAAGGACTTTCTATGTCCAGACTCTTTAGAGACAAGTCCCACAGGCCAGAGAACAGACTCCAAAAGCCCAGATCTATTATACCAAACCAGCAATGACTCGCAAAACAGTCAGCCTGTAGTCGGCCTGACAGAAAACATACAGCTGGAAATTAGTAATGAAATGATAATCCAAAGAGAAGCTGAGATTCCAGGCTCACAGTGCCATTCAACTCCAATAAAGCCACTTCCATCTCCACTGAATGTAGAAAACTTACAAAGCAGTGGTCTGGTACAAAGACAGGCCACACTAAATGAAGAAATTCTATATATGGGTATGAAAGTAGGAACTTTTAATGAAATGAAAGATCCTGAAATGGAGAGGTTTGATTCAGCCAGTTCTGTAGAGCTTATGGTGGAGGAAGTGATGATGACAGAAGGAATGCTAATCCAAAGCGAGGATAATGCATCCTTATATTCTGAAATTCCTGATACATATGAGCCATCAGTGCCTTTAAAGCCAGCTCTAGAGGGAAATGATGAGGAAGATCAAGAGATCAGGGAAGTGAAAAAGCAGTTCACTCCTGAGGAAAAGATGTTCAAGATGGCAGCAAAAATCCGGGTCTTTGATGAAATTGAAAAAGAAACCAAAACGAGAAAGGTTAGATTTGATTTCACCACTTCATCCCAGGATGGAGATGCTGAGCTGCAGAAAACGGAAGGAGATTTTCAGTCCTGTGATGAAAGTTTACTAGATTATGAAGACACAAAGCAGAAGTGTGGACCTGAGTCCAGTATTGTGTTGTCTTCATATAGACAGTCAGAGCAGTGTGATTACACACCACTAACCGAACTACTACAAGAGGAACCTGAACAAGCCCTGAGTGAAAGTCAGGTCTTACCGTGTACTTACAGCCATGAATATGGAGCATCAGAGATTGGTGGGATGGAGATGGAAGTGTTACCTATGCAAATTTACATTGACAAAAAGGAGCTGAGTCAAGAAGACTTTTTGCAAGAGTGCCTTATTAAAGAAGACAAGGCTGACACTATGGCAGCTTTGGCTGAGGATTCAGCTGCAATGTCAGTGGACAATAAAACTGACAGCAACTCTGATATTGAGTGTTACATCATGAATGAGAAAACTATAGAAATGCCCCAGACTTTTATTGACACTGTGTATTCTGTAAATGATGGGAAAGCTAAGGAAGAAAATCAGCCACACCCGTGTGGTTATGAAGAGGACCATGGAGGAAAATCACAAAGAATTTCTGAACTGATTCAGGGAGATTTAGTTCCTTGGAGTGCAGAGTTGGAGGATGATGAAAGTTTTAACTCACAGATTGAGGCTGAAGAGCAGAAAATTAATTCCCAGACCTCAGATACTCGGTCTCAGGAATCTACACCTGAAATGCCTCCTGTTCGGACTCCTACAGAAAATGGGCAACCAAACCCTTTCCTGTTCCAGGAAGGGAAACTCTTTGAAATGACAAGAGGTGGTGCTATTGATATGAGCAGAAGGAGCATGGAGGAAGAGCGGGATGCATTTGTTTTTTTCCCCATAAGCGAGGACCCATCTGAGGACAGTCCTTGTGAGAAAGTCAGGGAAAATACAATGGTATTTAGTGCCTCACTGGAAATTTCATTAGATTCAAAACATGAAGATTCACCTCAGGAAGTTTCTGGTCCTTCAGATGAGCCCAGAGATTCAGAAAGTCACAGTGACTCAGAGAGCCCAAAAGACAAAGATCTGGGATTCGATTCATCAATAGCAGATATTGATACTGCCACGTCTACAGTGGCCCAATCCATCTACTCTGAGCAGGATATGGATTCATCTGATTCATCAGCAGAGGATGATCAGCGCTCAGTTATTGAAATACCTACATCTACTCAAGAAGATCTTATGCTCCCTAGTGAAGAGACATTGTATATATCATCACACTGGTCTCTCACCTCAAAGAAAGATCCTGCTGCAGAACCTGAGAGCAGGAAACCAAGATCAAAGATTCCAGTGAAAGCGACTAGCTTTGATCACATTTTGGGGAAAGCTGACTCTACTGTGCAAAACCAAAGACCCAAATCAGAGGCGGATGTCTGCCTCTCAGACTTTATCAGTGGTGTCCATTCTTCATCAGTGAAACCAAAGACTTCTGTTTCCAAAATACCTGTGTCTGCAGAACAAACGCCATCAGGTCCACATCATTCAGGTCAACCTCAACACACTCATGAAGGTGGAGGTGCTGAAAAGTCTCCAGATGAAAAGGACAGTCCCAGAACTGTCCTTGATGTAGATAGCAGGTCAACGCAGTTCCAAACCCCCTCTGTAGGAGAGGACATATTTGAAACCAGACCAAACTGGGAGGATTGTGTAGAGACGCAGATGCAGCGACTCTCAGACAGCAGTAGTCCAGATCAGAGTAAAGGTACCTACATGGTTTATGGCCCCTTATTCCCTACCCTTAAAAATTAACTCTTAGTTCCTGCCCTCACTTTCTGTTTGTACCTGTCCTGTCCTGTCCTGTGGTGTTTGGATCATCCCTTGTGCTCTTATGTCTGTTTGTGGAGTGATGTGTGTGCTGTGTCCCTTCTATTTTCTTTTTTATGCACATATCCATATAAATGTTCAAATCTCAAGATTGACCTATTTAAGAGTACTTAAACAGAGCATTTTATAAATTTCTGTATTAATTTCACACTGTAATAATTTCCATCACTTTAGCATGGATTTCTATCATTTGAATGTGATTTTAGTTTTTTATAATAACAGTAATAACATTTTATAAATCACATTTTACTCAATAATGAGTTTTTTATATCTCAGACTGTTAGCATGTTATATAAACTGTTATGTCACACCCTTTTATTTGAATTTATAATCATATATCTTGTAATAAAAAAGTTCATGCGTGATGTTCACAGTGGACTGGAACGACGATGCTGATCGTAAAGAGGAAATTTTGTCCATCATTGCTGATCTTCTCGGGTTTAGCTGGACAGGTGAGTTATGAGCTCAAGTTAGATGTGACATCATCAGGTACAGGATAAGTTCAGTCAAAGGTAAACTGACTTCTGCTGATATCAATAGCACCACCTCTTGTCATTTCAAAGAGTCTCTAATTTTCACCTCCAAACCTTTTATGTGCTATTATGTGCTACATATTATGTGCTTTTTTCCTATTCTTTCCTATTCTATCTGTTTTGTCTGATCTGTTTTAATAAAGGTAGTTAATCAGTAACATTCTGAAGTCCAATCGATGGCCCTGTTATCGTTTGTAGAGTTAGCTAAAGAGCTGGAGTTCAATGCGAATGAAGTTCAGCAGGTTCGAGCGGAGAACCCGACCTCACTGCAGGAACAGAGTACTGCTCTTCTACATCGCTGGACTGAGCGCGAGGGCAAACATGCCACGGGTCAGTCGTTTATATTTTAGTCTTAATAACATTCGTGTAGTGTGCACTACTAATACTGAGTGTTTTTGTGTGTTCAGAGGACTGTCTGATAAAGAAACTGACTAAAATAAACCGCATGGACATCGTCCACCTCATCAAGACTCAGCTCAACAAATCAGTACAGGAACAAACGTCCAGAACATACGCCGAAATTGAGAGGACACTGGACCACAGTGAAGGTTCAGTACACCACACACACATACACACACACAGAGCAGTAGAAGTATGTCAGGATCAGGCTCTCACTATCATTCTTTATATTCTCTCAGAATTTGACTCGGTATCATACCGGTTATGGAGCAAGAACACAAGGATGCATGTGTGTTTGTGTGTACAGCTCTGTCCTCAGTACAGGAGGTCAGTCCCCGGATGGTGAGGAGAGTGGACATTTCCCAGAAGCCCCCGGCTGCAGTGTCAGAGGAGGACCTATCAGTGGCCTCGCTGCTTGACATTCCTTCATGGGCGGAGCCTGTAGGCCATGCCCACTCCGAGAGTATCCATGGAGATCTGGTAGAGGAGCTGGAGGTCACACAGTGAGTCCTTTTACCTGAAATTATTATTATTATTATTATTATTATTATTATTATTATTAAACATTTAATCATGAAATGGAGCACCATGGCATGATGTAAATCACATGCTTCATCTAACTCTCACTAATCACCTGAACTTAGTTAGCTTTAACATGCTGCTTGTGTGTATTACAGAGATGTGTGGGCATGTCAGGAGGGTGGAACCGACTCAGCACACTTGCCTCCACCGGGACCAGTAAGTCTCTGTTTTTTTTACAGATTAATGTGTTTTCAGTGTGTTAAAATCGCTCTGTTCTCTCAGTGAGTAATGACATTTCAGCACTACAAGCACAGATGTCATGAATATTACACTGCACCTCTTATAGGTTATTTGGTATTATTTAATGTATTTAATGTTGTAATTTTTTTTTATAATGAGGAGTGTTTTGTTACACATTTATTTTTCATTTTTTGTTACACAGTGAATGTTTCATGTGTAAATTTTAGACAGATTTTGAATGCGTCTCTTAATGATGAGGATAGATTGTTAGCGTTGTAGGAAAGTTGGGTGTTTAGTGGGCGGGACTGAGACGTGTGTTTAGTGGGCGGGACTGAGACGTGTATTTATTGGGTGGGACTGAGACGTGTGTTTAGTGAGCGGGACTGAGACGTGTGTTTATTGGGTGGGACTGAGACGTGTGTTTAGTGGGCGGGACTGAGACGTGTATTTATTGGGTGGGACTGAGACGTGTGTTTAGTGGGCGGGACTGAGACGTGTGTTTATTGGGTGGGACTGAGACGTGTGTTTAGTGGGCGGGACTGAGACGTGTGTTTATTGGGTGGGACTGAGACGTGTGTTTAGTGGGCGGGACTGAGACATGTGTTTAGTGAGCGACACTGAGACGTGTGTTTATTGGGTGGGACTGAGACGTGTGTTTAGTAGGGGGGACTGAGACGTGTGTTTAGTAGGGGGGACTGAGACGTGTGTTTATTGGGGGGGACTGAGACATGTGTTTAGTGAGCGACACTGAGACGTGTGTTTATTGGGGGGGACTGAGACGTGTGTTTAGTGAGCGACACTGAGACGTGTGTTTAGTGAGCGACACTGAGACGTGTGTTTAGTAGGGGGGACTGAGACGTGTGTTTATTGGGTGGGACTGAGACGTGTGTTTAGTAGGGGGGACTGAGACGTGTGTTTATTGGGGGGGACTGAGACATGTGTTTAGTGGGCGGGACCGAAATGTGAATCATTCAGCTAAATGAAGTACTTGTAGCATCTCTTCTCTTAGCTAGGCTGGTTAATGTTACTGTGTTACCATGGTTACCACCAGCGTGTAGTGTGAGGGTACAGTAAATCATTTCAGTTTGAGCTTTGAGTTTTGAGTTCTAGAGTAATTCACTGCATTTAACATCAGACATTTTAACACTGCAGTTGGGTTTCTGTCCTTCACTTTCACTTTTCCTCATGAAGTTCTGCAGAAAAGTTACTTTAAACACCGGCATCTGAATTTACAAGATTGTCCAGTGTCTAAATCCAACAGTGACCTCCAACTGACCTCTGATCTCCATTTCCATCTGCTTTATTATAAACCTTTTTTCTATTGCATTTCATCATCCAGCTCTCAGCTGCAGATCAGGATGCAGATCAGGCTCTGAGTGAACCTGAAGATCACAATGTCTTGAGTCTCTCACCTGCAGCAGAAACTCCAAAACCATACTTCTTCAACTTCAGTCAGTCTGCCATTGTAAGGTTTTCATGTGAGCTTTCAACAGATTGGCATTCAAACCAAGCTGAGGTTCTGACATACATGTCACAAGGACATGCTGAGGAGCATCTAGAATCTCCACCTGATGATCGTTCTCCTGTGTATGAGAAAAGTGACATGGAAGAAAGTGAGAAGTCCTCTTCAGAGTTTCTACAGTCTCGTCTCTCTTGCTCTGAGGCTTACAAAGTCCTGCAACTCACTGAGAATAATCAGGGACCTGGAGAGGAACTTATTCCTTCAGTGGACCAAATGATGCAGAGATCTGCTCCAGAGGACTGGACACAGCAAACCCCAGACCTCACTAGGACACCATCTGAGTCTGATTACGTTTTTGTAAATCCTGAATCTCATCAGTTCCCATCTGGAGAACATGCTGAGTTTGATTCAGCGTGTCATTATGAAGGTAACATGGAGAAACAGGAACCATCAGAAGGTTGGAATGAAGTGTCTCAAATACCTGAAGCAGAGACAGAAGGTGTCAGTCCAGAGGAATCTCCTCAGATGATTATACCAACTGTCCAGAATGCTACACCTCCTGAAGAATCTCTAGAACAGAGATATCTTTCAGAGGACCTGTGTGATGATCAGTATTTCTCCTTACAAGAACAAAAACCTGACCTTCAAAAAACCCACAACATTTACACTGAAGATGCTGAATTGGAGCGTGAGGTCCAGTTTGAAAAGACGATCACATCAGACTGTTCCATTCTGAAAGAGAGCATTCTTCAGCAAGATGTTTCACCATTTTCTCACACAGATGTTTCTCCACAAACACCAGACACAGTCCGAGCCACACAGCACTTTGAGTTTGGGGAAGTTCTTTGGGCACCAGAGAGAACCACTGATCAGGAGTCATATCAGCTTCTCACCAAGGTTCCTGAGACAGCAATGTCACAAAGCTCAAAACGTCCACAGTCAGAATCTTTTATGTCTGATTCACCATCTCAGTTTTCAGAGGAGGCTTCATTCAGCTGCAGTTTCTCTGAATCTGACCAAGCTACTGTACGCTCCTTAAGCACAGATGAAGCTCTGGCATTACTTCAAAAACTGGTTCCTACAGAAAATCTGCTGGCTGGTGAAGGCGTCACCTTAGAGATCACTGAATCAAGAAGATATAACAGTGAAGATGAAGCACTCACAAAACCACTTTCCAAAGCTGAGGAGTCTGAAATCATGAAGATTGAGAAAGAACATGCTCATGTTCTCCAGAGTGCCCTCCACCTGCCTGAAGAGCATGAGATGTTCTTGACAAACTCAGATTACTCAGAACTGGGACTAGAACAAAATGTAGCCTGGGCAACATGTGTTAGCGTAAAGCCACAAGAACGTGGTGCTGAAAGTCTGAACACATCTGAGACCGGTGAAGAGGAGAACCAGGATTCTGTCCAGGACTGCATGGAAGCACCAGTCATCCAGGAAACTTTAGAAGAGTCAGAGTCAAAAGAGGAGCCACACAGACTGAAGAAGAGTTTACAAGCTTACATTTGTTCTTCTGAAGAAGCTCCTCCTCATGAGGATGTTATGAATGATTATGATGATGATGATGATGATCTGAGGAGGGTAAGATCAGAGCATGGTCCTTCTCTCCATTTTTATCCCCAGCTTCACCTTTTGCTTCTCCTAGTTCCTGGCACAAGGAAGTCATTTTAGTTTCTGTAGTTAGATGAATCAGCAGAATTTCTAACGTCATGACGTTTGCACTTGAGAACCTGCTTCATAAATTTTTTTTCCATATTTTAAACTCATTGTTCACTCATGTTGGAGATTTCTGATTTTCAGAACGTCACACTGCTGCATGATCAGATTGTTTTTGTTTGCTGCATAAAATTATCTAGAGAAGATTGTTTCTGGAACCAGCGTGGTGTAAAATATCTCCAGATGGACTGATTGCTCCTGCACTGATGGTGTATGATGATTGTGTTATTTGCATGAATGTCCTGTGTGATGCTGCTGCATGTTCTCCTGAGAGCTGAGGTTCTGTTTTACTCCTGTTCTTCAGTCACATCCATTTAGTTAAACATTCTTCCAAAAATCCATTTCCATGTAAAGTTCGGAAACAGGAAGTGAAGTGACTGTAGAAAACTGTCCTCTGTTTTGAGTTGGTCTTTATTTTAATGTTTTTTTAATTGGATAATGTTCTCTGTTTTGATTAGTTATTGCCTTATCATTTTTTAACTTAATGTTTTTACTTTAAATAGAACATTTTATTTTTTTATAAACCTTTTTATTTTTTTTATTTTAAGTGAGTAATGTTTAATTGGCTGATTAGCTTATGTTTATGTTGAGTAGGTAAGATTCTCTACTCAGAGATAGTATAGGCATGGTTGGAGGTGGAGGAGGATCTCAGGGTGATGATAAATGGGTTTTGTCAGACTGGAGGTGACTGAACAGCGGTGTTTTGTTTCTTTCTGATCATGAAGTGTTTGCTCTGGGCTGTGTTTCATTTTCCTAGGAAGCTCATTGAGTTCAGCTTCATCTTCTCTGATTTTTGATGATGATGATGATGATGATGATGATGATTTCTTTAACCTGCTGCTTTGTGAAGCAGATTTTTCACACTTGGTGGAAATTGGTCTTTTTGTTGACTTGGGATCGTTTTTTTCCACATGGTTAAAATTGTTGTAAAGAAATGACTTCTACCTGAGTGTACTGGTTTTTCTTTATTTACTTCTTCACCCCAAACCCTAACCCTTTGTGTGTATGTGTGTGTGTGTGTGTGTGTGTGTGTGTGTGTGTGTGTGTGTGTGTGTGTGTGTGTTAATCTGCCCCCTGATGGACATCTTCATTATAGCAGTGCCTTTGTGTATTCCTGATTTCTGTTTCTTAACAGGTTGATGGAGAAGCTGATGTTCCTCCACAGACTGAGACTGAAGAGCTATACATGGAGGAACGGGGAACCCTGCATATTACTCAGGTACCTTCTCAATTCATATCACTCTTACCCACTACCCCTAACCCAGTGTGTTGCATAAGTATTCACCCGACTTGAACTTCTCCACTTTGTGTAGTGTTATAGTCTGGAGTTAAGATTGACTTAAGCAGGATTTCATGTTTTAAATCTACACAAAAGAATCCTATAATATTGAAGTTGGGGAACAAACAATATAATTAGCAAAATTCATTTACAAATAAAATCCTATAATTTACTTCTGGTTCCATCTGGTTTTCATCAGTGACGATTAGTTTATGGTGTCAACATGACTGTGTTTAAAGTATCACATGATCTCAATATAAATGCATCTTTTCTTGAAAGAACTCAGAGTTAGAAAGCCTAAACAAAAAGAAAGACCAAGGAGCGATCAAAACATGTCAAGAATATGACAGAACTGCACCTCTGCCTCGAGGAAACCATCCACCTAAAGTCAGTGAGCGAGTAAAGAGGGAATTAGGGGATCGGCCCAAACACTCCACCCAACCTGAGAACTCCACACGGCCCGAACACTCCACACGGCCCGAACACTCCACACGACCTGACCACTCCACACGACCCGACCACTCCACACGGCCCAAGCACTCCACACAACCCGACCACTCCACACGGCCCGACCACTCCACACGGCCCGAACACTCCACACGGCCCGAACACTCCACACGACCCGACCACTCCACACGACCCGACCACTCCACACGGCCCAAGCACTCCACACAACCCGACCACTCCACACGGCCCGAACACTCCACACGGCCCGAACACTCCACACGACCTGACCACTCCACACGACCCGACCACTCC
>CM074972.1:13128259-13130759 GCA_037577455.1 Pangasius macronema
CAAAACCTACAAACACACACACAGCAGTACACAAAAACACACTTCAACAGATTTAACGCTTAATGAATTGATGAAAATGCAATCATCAGTATACAGGTGTGTGTGTGTGTGTGTGTGTGTGTGTGTGTGTGTGTGTGTGTGTGTCTGTGATCTTACCAAACCAGGCCTGCTGTTCACCCTGCACCTCAATCGCAAGTCCAAAATCAGCCAGCTTCACTGCAGCTCCCTTTAGTTTACTCGCTAACAACAAATTCTCAGGCTAAAACACACACACACACACACACACACACACACACACACACACACACACACACACATTCAGAAATCAGTTAAATCTAACAAACACTGAATTAAAAGCAGAAAGTGTATAGTGCTTTACCACACAGTAACTACTACTGACATTAAAATATAACATATCTCTCTGTCTCTCCCTCACTCTGTCTCTCTTTCACTCACTTTGTCTCTCTTTCACTCTGTCTCTCTCACTCTGTCTCTCACTCTGTCTCTCTCTCTGTCTCTCTCTTTGTCTCTCTCTCACTCTGTCTCTCTTTCACTCTGTCTCTCTCTCACTCTGTCTCTCTCACTCTGTCTCTCACTCTGTCTCTCTCTCTGTCTCTCTCACTCTGTCTCTCTTTCACTCTGTCTCTCTCTCACTCACTCTGTCTCTCTTTCACTCTGTCTCTCTCTCACTCTGTGTCTCTCTTTCACTCACTCTGTGTCTCTCTCACACTGTCTCTCTTTCACTCTGTCTCTCTCTCTCTGTCTCTCTCTCACTCTGTCTCTCTCTTTCTCTCTCACTCACTCTGTCTCTCTCTCACTTTGTCTCTCTGTCTCTCTCACTCTCTCTCTTACTCTGTCTCTCACTCTCTCTCACTCTCTCTCTTACTCTGTCTCTCTCACTCTCTCTCTTACTCTGTCTCTCACTCTGTCTCTCTGTCTCTCTCTCACTCACTCTGTCTCTCTCTCTCATTTTCTCTCTCTCACTCTCACTCTCTCACTCTGTCTCTCTCTCTCACTTTGTCTCTCTCTCACTGTCTCTCTGTCTCTCTCTCACTCTCTCTCTGTCTCTCTCTCTCTGTCTCTCTCTCACTCACTCTGTCTCTCTCTCTCATTTTGTCTCTCTCTCACTCTCTCACTCTGTCTCTCTCTCTCACTTTGTCTCTCTCTCACTCTCTCTCTGTCTCTCTCTCTCTGTCTCTCTCTCTCACTCTGTCTTTCTGTCTCTCTCTTTGTCACTCTGTCTCTCTCACTCTGTCTCTCTCACTCTGTCTCTCTCTCTTTGTCTCTCACTCTGTCTCTCTCTCAGACAAACAGATGAGTGTGTGGTGTGTTTGTCACAGTTGAGGATCAAACCGCTCTACGTCACATTGAGCTAAATCTAGAACTCTGTGTGTGTATATGTGTGTGTGTGTGTGAGCGAGCGAGAGAGAGAGAGAGAGTGTGTGTGTGTTTGTGTGTGTGTGTGTGACCTTCAAATCTCGGTGCACGATGCCGTTAATGTGGCAGTGATGAACGCTCTCCAGAATCTGCTGAATACAGTGACTGAGAGAGAGAGAGCCACATTATTACTGAACAATAATAACAATAATAATAATAATAATAATAATAACAATAATAACAATAATAATAATAACAATAATAATAATAATAATAATAATAATAATAATAATAATAATAATAACAATAATAATAATAATGATAATAATAATAATAATAATGGTGGTGGAAACTTCATCACGCAGGGTTCTGTGTGGAACTGTGGAAGTGCAGAGAGCCTGCTGCTGCTCTAGAACTCTGAGCAGTTAATAAATTCCTCATCACCACAACTTCCTACTTTACTTACACACACGCACATACACACACACACACACACACATACACACAAACACACACACATACACACAAACACACGCACATACACACGCACATGTACACACACATACACACGCACACACACATACACACGCACATGTACACACATACACACGCACACACATACAAACACACACACACACGCACACACATACACACGCACACACATATGCGAGCACACACTCACACATACACACGTACACACACACGCACACATATGCACACACAAACGCATACACACACATACACACAAACACACACCCATGCACATGCATACACACACGCATACACACACATACACACAAACACACACGCGCACATGCACACACGTGCACACACACATGCACAAACGCACACACACTCACAGGGGATGATGTCTGTGTTGGCTCAGGTATTGGGAAAACAACTTCCCCTCGGCGATGTA
The DNA here is from genome assembly GCA_037577455.1 of Pangasius macronema. Classification (NCBI taxonomy): domain Eukaryota; kingdom Metazoa; phylum Chordata; class Actinopteri; order Siluriformes; family Pangasiidae; genus Pangasius; species Pangasius macronema. The sequence goes on from CM074972.1 coordinate 13,130,556, forward strand.
AAGATTTGCTTCATAATAAAATCATCTTCTTCCTGGTAATAAAATCTCTGTAATAAAATCCTCGGTGCTCCATCGTGACTCTGTGCCGCTGACGCACAAAGCCTGAAACTCATGGAAAAGATTCCCACTTTCCTGCTTTCCTGCCTGCTCGTCACCTCCTGAGGTTCACGACTGACCCCAAATGTTCACAGTGAGACAGGAACA
>CM074972.1:13135759-13139660 GCA_037577455.1 Pangasius macronema
AAAAGCTTGAGCCAGATGAGGTCAGTGTAAGCTTCTGAATGTGTAATGACGTAGTGTGTTTGCATTAAATTAAACACATGTAGTCTGACACTGAGCAGGACTTTTCCTCAGCAGCGCGCTGGTTTCAGTGGTTTAAATCTGTGCCATGTCTGCCTCAGGACACTAGATGGCGCGCAGGTGTAAAACAAAATTTTGCGCATGCGCACTGTAATATCGGCCACAACGCGGAGATCTCGGGCGTTTAAAGGTGCGCATGCGCAGTACAGAATCGCGTATTTTCCGACAGGTTTGATAGATTTTAGCTATATAGTTAATAAGATACTAATATAATAAAACAGCAGAGCTTTAAAAACGCGCCTTAATTATAATAAACATTTATAAAGACTACATCTGACTGTGTATTCACTGCGCTGTACAGAAGGTAACGAGTGTTATTACATTTATCTGCGCTGTGTTTAAGATAACTGTTGCTAGCGTAGCTTAGCATCACTGTACGCTTTGTGCAGCCGTCTGGCTGTTAGCTTTAGCATTAGCTGTCCTGCTAACGGTCTGTGTAGCTAATGTAAATGAGCTGTGACATGCTTACAGTAATTAAAGTACTGAATATCAAGAAATATTACTGCATTTATGCACAGCGTCTCCACCCCTTTAGCATGTTTAATGCGTTTAGCTAGTTAGTAAATGCTAATACAATGTGTTTGTTTGTTTGTGAATTTGATTAAGAATGAAAGTGATTGTTATTTACAGTATTGTAGGATTAGCATTAATGCTATCTGTAGATTATGAATAGATTACAGTTTGATTAGTTTTGTAATGTGTATATGATATTTATCTGTTAATTAGCAGTTTTTGTGTCTGTCAGGATCTTGTTATAGGCGATCATAAACATGATGTCATAAAAACAACAAATGCATTCATCAGTATATTTAAATTTTACTAAACACTATTGCAAATATGCTCCCTCTGTCTCTCTTTCATTTCTGACAATAAGCCATTCTGTTATTTATTGTTTAATAGATTCTGTAGATTCCATATCTGTTCAGTAGATTCCTTAGATTCAGTAGATGTTCAGTAGATTCAGTAGATGTTCAGTAGATGTTCAGTAGATTCAGTAGATGTTCAGTAGATTCAGTAGATGTTCAGTAGATTCAGTAGATTCAGTAGATGTTCAGTAGATTCAGTAGATGTTCAGTAGATTCAGCAGAGTCTGTATACAGTATATTCAGTTTCTTTTGTGTGCTTTGTAAACATTCAGTAGATTCAATAGAAAAAAATAAGAACTCATGTCTGGTATATAGAGTGCATACAGTAAACATATAAATAAATACGTTTTAGTTATTAAAATGCCAGTATTTGTTCAGTAGACTCAGACTCTGTGTGTGTGTGTGGTGTAGAAACAAAAGTGGCCTTGTGTTTGGACATGTGATGCCGCTTTCACATGAACACACACACACACACACATTTCAGAGAGAGAGGTACAAGTGAGAGAGAGACGGAGAGACATACGGGAGGATTTAAGACAGAGAGATGTTGGAGTGTGAACGGATGGAGAGATACAGACTCAGCACTGGCGGGAGGTAACTTGGGAACTGACCATTTTCTCTGTGTGTGTGTGCGCGTGTGTGCGCGCGTGTGTGTGTGTGTGTGTAGGGAATGAGGGATGACGTCTGTGGTGTTGGTAGACAGCGGAGGAGCCGTGCTGGAGTACGTCACTGCAGTGGAGGATCTACATCAGGTGCGCACACACACACACTTACTTATCTGATGAACACATCTGAACGCAGCCCTCTCCATACTGATCTCTCTCTCTCTCTCTCTCTCTCTCTCTCTCTCTCTCTGTCTGTGTGTAACAGGAAGAGGGAGTGTGTGAGGTGGAGGGAGTGTGTGAGGTGGAGGGAGTGTGTGAGGATGTATGTGAGGTAGAGGGAGTGTGTGATCAGGAAGAAGAGGAGGAGTGCTCACCTGCACAGGTGTTTGTGTATGATGAGAACACAGAGCTGATGCAGGGCGTTGCTGAGGAACAGGAAGTGGAGACGGAAGTAGTGGAAACAGGTAACACACACACACACACACTGTATACACACATTTTCTAACATGCATCTGTATGTGAAATGTAGTGTAAAATGCAACATGGAGTGAGCCGCACACGGACACGCCCCCATGTGGCTGTCTGCTGAACTGCAGCTAACTGCTGCTCCGTACTGTCTCGCTGCTGCTCCCTACTCTCTCGCTGCTGCTCCGTACTGTCTCGCTGCTGCTCTGTACTGTCTCACTGCTGCTCCTTACTGTCTCGCTGCTGCTCCCTACTCTCTCGCTGCTGCTCTGTACTGTCTCGCTGCTGCTCTGTACTGTCTCTGCTCCGTACTATCTCACTGCTGCTCCGTACTGTCTCGCTGCTGCTCCCTACTCTCTCGCTGCTGCTCCCTACTGTCTTGCTGCTGCTCCGTACTGTCTCACTGCTGCTCCGTACTGTCTCACTGCTGCTCCTTACTGTCTCGCTGCTGCTCCCTACTCTCTCGCTGCTACGCCGTACTGTCTTACTGCTGCTCTGTATTGTCTCTGCTCTGTACTGTCTCACTGCTGCTCCGTACTGTCTCGCCGCTGCTCCGTACTGTCTCGCCGCTGCTCCGTACTGTCTCGCCGCTGCTCCGTACTGTCTCGCTGCTGCTCTGTACTGTCTCTGCTCCCTACTGCCTCCCTACTGCTGCTCTATACTGTCTCTCTGCTGCTGTGTACTGTCTCGCTGCTGCTCTGTACTGTCTCTGCTCCCTACTGTCTCGCTGCTGCTCTGTACTGTCTCTACTCCCTACTGTCTCACTGCTGCTCCCTACTGTCTCCCTGCTGCTCTATACTGTCTCACTTCTGCTCTGTACTGTCTCTACTCCCTACTGTCTCACTGCTGCTCTGTACTGTCTCGCTGCTGCTCTGTACTGTCTCTACTCCCTACTGCCTCACTGCTGCTCTATACTGTCTCTCTGCTGCTCTATACTGTCTCTGCTCCCTACTGTCTTCCTGCTGCTCTATACTGTCTCTCTGCTGCTCTGTACTGTCTCTACTCCCTACTGTCTCGCTGCTGCTCTGTACTGTCTCGCTGCTGCTCTGTACTGTCTCTACTCCCTACTGCCTCACTGCTGCTCTATACTGTCTCTCTGCTGCTCTGTACTGTCTCTGCTCCCTACTGTCTCCCTGCTGCTCTATACTGTCTCTCTGCTGCTCTGTACTGTCTCGCTGCTGCTCTGTACTGTGTCTGCTCCCTACTGTCTCCCTGCTGCTCTGTACTGTCTCCCTGCTGCTCTGTACTGTCTCCCTGCTGCTCTGTACTGTCTCACTGTTGCTCTGTACTGTCTCGCCACTGCTCTGTACTGTCTCACTGCTGCTCTGTACTGTCTCTATTCCCTACTTTCTCACTGCTGCTCTGTACTGTCTCTACTCCCTGCTGTCTCACTGCTGCTCTGTACTGTCTCTACTCCCTGCTGTCTCACTGCTGCTCTGTACTGTCTCATTGTTGCTCTGTACTGTCTCTACTCCCTGCTGTCTCACTGCTGCTCTGTACTGTCTCACTGCTGCTCTGTACTGTCTCTACTCCCTGCTGTCTCACTGGTGCTCTGTACTGTCTCACTGGTGCTCTGTACTGTCTCACTGCTGCTCTGTACTGTCTCACTGCTGCTCTGTACTGTCTCTACTCCCTGCTGTCTCACTGCTGCTCTGTACTGTCTCACTGCTGCTCTGTACTGTCTCACTGCTGCTGTCTCACTGCTGCTCTGTACTGTCTCACTGCTGCTCTGTACTGTCTCACTGCTGCTCTGTACTGTCTCTACTCCCTGCTGTCTCACTGCTGCTCTGTACTGTCTCACTGCTGCTGTCTCACTGCTGCTCTGTACTGTCTCACTGCTGCTCTGTA
>CM074972.1:13231410-13233910 GCA_037577455.1 Pangasius macronema
AGTTAATAGTTGGTGTTGGTCCTAAACAGAAATGGAGAATGTACTGTAAGTGGATTAACAGCTTCACTGATGCCTAAAGCGCTCACGAGGAAGCTGAGAATGAGAAGTTCATAAACTGAGCAAATATCAGCCACGTCTATAGATCACATGCCTGGCTGAGAGCGCTCTCATTGGCTCAGTAGCCACATCAGAATTGTAATGTTTGTTTCCTGTTATATTTCTTCTCTCTTTCTCTTTATATAAAGGGTTAATCTGGCCTGGAGGACACTGAGTGAAGTAGGACACGGACAATAACATTCAATCACACAGAATCATCATGTGATGCTGAGGAGGAAGGAGGCAGCTGACTGGAACACACACACACACACACACACACACACACACACACACACACACACACACACACACATACACACAGCATACACATGACACAATCCCATTACATTCATCACCAATGGAGCTAAGAGACAATGATCCCATAGATGTAGATTCTCAACCATTCATCAGCCTGAGACAAAACCTAATACACCTTCAGCTGTGGTGTAGTTCAGAATCAAACACCAACATTCACCAGCAAACACCAACACACACCACCAAATACCAACATTTTCTATAAAACACCAACATTCACCACCAAACACCAACATACACCACCAAAAACCAACATTCACCATCAGACACCAACATACACCACCAAACACCAGCATTCACCATCAGACACCAACATACACCACCAAACACCAGCATACACCACCAAACACCAACATTCACCACCAAACACCAGCATTCACCACCAAACACCAGCATACACCACCAAACACCAACACACACCACCAAACACCAGCACACACCACCAAACACCAACATTCACCAGCAAATACCAACATTTTCTATCAAACACCAACATACACCACCAAACACCAGCATACATAATGGCATCACATGCCATTAAACACCAACATTCTTTATCAATCACCATTAAACATCAACATTTTCGCTTCATCTAAACACCAATATTTTCCATCTGACACCATCAGACATCAACATATTCCATAAAACATCTACTGTCTCCACTAAATACCAACATTCTCTGATATCAATAAACACTACAGTTCTTCAGCAGACATCATCATTCTCCACTATACATCAACATTTACATCAAATACCAACACCCTAAATCCAAATACCAATATTTACCTTAAATTATCAACAATCAGTGATGAATGTTGGTGTTTGATGGTGAAAGTCATTGACTGATGGTTTAAGTTGATGTTTGATGAAGAATGTGTTGGATTGAGTATGTTGGTGTTTGATTTTAAATGTTGGTGTTTGATGGTATCTGATGGTGAGTATTGGTGTGTTTGATGGACACTGTTGGTTTCTGGTGGTGTTCTGTGCTAAATGCTGGTGCGTGGTGATGTTTAATGGAGGATGTCAGTGTGTGTTTGTGTTTGACAGTAGAACACAGAGGTGAGGGAGTGGTCATGCTGTAAACCAGCGGCATGATGGGAAAGGAACGTGACATGTCAAAGAGATCAGGTTTAGGGAAGGAGAAGAAGAGATGGAGAGTGTACATGTGTGTGTGTGTGTGTGTGTGTGTGTGTGTGTGTACACACCGAGTACCCAGATATTCTTAGACGTTTCAATCATGTTGGCTGTCCAATCACTGCTTAGCAACCGCTGCTATCCACTCTGACTCTGTCCAATCACTGCTTAGCAACCGCTGCTATCCTTTTGATGCTAGCTCAGCCCATGCTAACATCTTTATTAAAGATTTAGTGGCCATTAACCAGAGATCAGGTAGGTGTCTTTAGAGAACATCACTCTATCTTTCTGTCATTCTCTCTCTCTCTCTCTCTCTCTCTCTCTCTCTCTCTCTCACACACACACACACACACACACACACACACAGGGGTGATGGTACTGGAGGTGTGTGTTGAGTGTAATTACATGCTGATTGCTGTTCGCAGTCAGAGACGACAGTAGAAGTGCAAGAACATCAGAGTCACTCATTTACATATTCAAATATCACAGTTACACATTTGCATATTTAAATATAGTTTGTGATATTGATATTCTAATATCAGTTACCAATTCAAATATCAGAATTATTTATTTGAATATTTAGAGTCTGTGGTTTAAATTAGAGCTTCTGATTTACATGAATATATATTTAAATAATTAGAGCTCAGACCTACTGATTTACATACGAGTTTACTGATTTACATATTTAATGACCATAGTTCCTAACGCTTGGTGTGTTCGGGCAGCAGGCTGAGGAGGTCAGTCCAGACTTCTCTATCCCTGTCTATAGATTCCAGCTTCTCCTGGAGGTTCTCCAGGAGGATCTTCACACGCTCCTAATCCGACTGAGATATAATCTCTCTCCAGCAGGTCCGGGTTCTGCCCCGTGGCCACCGCTCTACAGGGAGTCCACCAGTCCACGCTGTACCATACCCAAACCACCGCCACTGGCTGCTCTGGATTCTGAGGAGCAGTG
>CM074972.1:13241410-13246451 GCA_037577455.1 Pangasius macronema
GAGAGAGAGAACATGGAGGAAAAAAAGAAACAGACAAAAAAACTGAGGGAATACCAGAAAGAGAGGGATGTGTGTGGTGAATAAACACATCTACACTTAGTTTCCCACGAGACACCCATCACACAGACGAGTGCGTGAACTCATCCCTCCTTCCTCCTGATACTCATCCCATCATCCTGCAGGAATTCCTATGAATATCACATCACACACACTACACAAACACTGTACACACCCACTGTACACACTCCCACACACACAGAGTATATGTACACACACACACACACACACACACACACACACACACACACACACACAGTACTCACATGACAACGTTCATGACTAATTTAGCTTACTGTCTCTCCTGTCTTTGTGTTAGGGAGTGTGTGTGTGTGCGCGTGTGTGTACATATACTCTGTGTGTGTGTGTGTGTGTGTGTGCACGTGTGTGTGCTCTTTGTGCACGTCTGTGTGTCTGCGTGTGTCTCAGGGGTAAAGTTATAATTAGAGAATTTCTGTCTCACAAACAAATCAATTAGAGCTGAAGCCTTCTTTCACAAACGTGTGTGTGTGTGTGTGTGTGTGTGTGTGAGTGAGAGAGTGTGAGAGAGAGTGTGTGAGTGTGTGTGTGTGTGTGTGTGTGTGTGTGTGTGTGTGGTGAAATGTGCTCTCTGCTGCATTTTCTGAGCGTTGTGAAGTGTTTCATAAAGACGAATTAGACACCAACCCTCATACAACCCATTTTGTGTGTGTGTGTGTGTGTGTGTGTGTATTTGAATATGCATTGAGTGATAACACAAGCAACAATGTGTGTGTGTGTGTGTGTGTGTGTGTGTGTGTGTGTGTGTGTGTGTGTGCGTGCCTGAGAAATAATCCTCTCTATAACGCAGCATGTCGATCATTCATTAAATGATTAACACAGTGTGTTGTTGGGTTAGTGATGAAAGAAAAACATTGCTCACTCCGGCTCGCTTCTGGAAGTGTTTTTGTCCTCTTATTGTTGCCAAATGATGCTAATGCGCCTTCAGGCACAGAGTGTGTGTGTTTTATTTGTTGCTAACTGAGTCAGACTGGTAGCCGCTTATTACAATCTTAAGCAGTCTTCGCTCGCTCGCTGTCTCACTCCACTTGCATTTTATGTGACGTGTGAAGAGAGGACGCTTTATCGCTCAGCTCAGAGATGCTCCCTGCTTAGGCAGCCTAGGCTTCTGCGACACGAGCGTGAGGAAGACGAGCGTGAGGAAGACCAGCGTGCGGAAGACGAGCGTGCGGAAGACGAGCGTGCGGAAGACCAGCGTGAGGAAGACCAGCGTGCGGAAGACCAGCGTGAGGAAGACGAGCGTGAGGAAGACGAGCGTGAGGAAGACCAGCGTGCGGAAGACGAGCGTGAGGAAGACGAGCGTGAGGAAGACCAGCGTGAGGAAGACGAGCGTGAGGAAGACGAGCGAGCGGAAGACGAGCGAGCGGAAGACCAGCGTGAGGAAGACGAGCGAGTGGAAGACGAGCGTGAGGAAGACGAGCGTGAGGAAGACGAGCGAGTGGAAGACGAGCGTGAGGAAGACGAGCGTGAGGAAGACGAGCGTGAGGAAGACCAGCGTGCAGAAGCACCAGTGCTGATCAGCTCTGGCCTGCACAGATATTTTAATATCATAGCGAATGTCTAGAGCTGCATGACGGTTTATAAGATTACAGCAATATTACTGTTATACTTTAATATACTGTTAAAACTCCTCAGTATATTCCAACACACACACACACACACACACACACACACATTCTGATGTGTTTCCAAATTATTGATGCTGATGTGAACCAAAATATTCCAGTGATAAATGCCTGATACACAATATTACAATAAATCGGTTTCACTACTCTGGTCTGTGTGTGTGTGTGTGTGTGTGTGTGTGTGTGTGTGTGTGTGTGTGTGTGTGTGTGTGTGTGTGTGTGTGTGTTCTAAGAGAAGAGGAACACAACATGGGAAAAACGTAAAGAAATAAAAGCTGGTTATCCTGCAGGGAATAACGTGCTGTTACAGGAGACAGGGTGGTCACACGTGGCCGAGTGTTTTATTCCGAGTGTTTTATTCCGNTATTCCGCTTATACCACAGCCATTTACCCACAACTTCCTAGTACTTAAAGAAGCGTAAACTCCTCTGTCCTGAGGATGTCGGAAAACGTAACGCTGCAGCTTCACCTCTGACTGTTACAGAGCGCTGACACTGGAGGCTCCTTCCATAAATGTTACATAAACATCTCATTACAGAAACTCACACGTTTTTTAATCTGTTTATCATCAGTGGAGCGTGCGCTGTACACGTCCGTGTGAACGAGCCGCTCCTCACTGCAAGGCATGAGGGCATGAAACTTCCCAGCAGGCTCTGCTCTGAGGAGAGGCTTGTGTCTGGCCGCTCTGCCATCAAGCCCAGAGCAGTGGAGTGCTGCAGTGATGGCTGACCTTCTGCAAGTTTCTCCACACATGATCTCTGGAGCTCAACCAGACTGACTATCGGGTTGTTGGTCATCTCTCTTACCAAGACCCTGCTCCCCTGACCGCTCAGTTCGTCTGGCTCGAGGAAGCGTCCTGTTTGTTCCAAACGTCTTCCATGTAAGAACGATGGAGGCCACTGTGCTCTCGCAGACCTTCAATGCAGCAGAAAAGTTCTTCCACAGATGTGTTCCTCGACTCAGTCCTGACTCTGAGCTCTTCAGGCGGTTCCTTTGACCTCATGGCTTGGGTTTTACTCTGACCTGCATCTTCAGCTGTTAGACCGTATATAGACAGGTGTGTGTCTTTCCAAATCACATCCAATCAGCTGAATTTGTCACGGGTGGAGTCCAGTCACAGTGTAGAAACATCTCAGAGACGATCCAGAGAAAGGTGACGCACCTGAGCTAAATTTCAAGTGTCGTAGCAAAGAGTCTGAATATTAGGGCAATGTGATATCTCAGTTTTTTTTTCTTCAGTCTTTTTAATACATTTGCAAGGTTATCACAAACCTGGTCTTGGCTTCGTCATTACGGGGTTCGGAGTGTAGACTGCTCTAACAAACCATTTCAAGCATTTTAGCATAATGCTGCTACATAAAGTCTGAACACTTTCTCAATACACTGTATCATTTCAAAAAAAGCTGTGTGTGTGTGTGGGTGGGTGAGTGTGTGTGTGTGTGTGTGTGTGTGTGTGTGTGTGTGTGGAGTGGGGGAGGTTAGGGTTAGGGTCAGCTCAAATACTTCCATCTTTTAACACACGGGAGAGAAGCACAAACAACCTTCTGACTGGACAAAATCCCTGAAGGTCACGAGCAATAGAGTGAAAGCAAAATGAAACGGCTTTTCACTCTCCAACACACACACACACACACACACACACACACACACACACACACACACACACACACACACACGTGTGTATCTCTCTCACTGCCATGTTTACACACACACTACACATGCATGTGCAGTTTCAAACACAGCTAATTAAATAAGCATGTCTGCTAAAACACACTCACGATCACGGAGAACAGAAGCAGGAATCATGCAGCAGCATGAAGATAAAGAGACGAATGACAAAAAGAACTCCATCAGTCTGAAATCTGAAGAATACGACACTTTACATGATGGAGCGTCTGGCTTTGAGGACATATTTCCCCATCCACTATTTTATTTAAAAAGATAAACACTGAGTGTGTTAGGAGGGCCGACCCATGGCATAGGTGGTTCCTGGGGGCAAATAACAGATGATCGCCACACGAGAGGGTCCCCCCCCTAGAGGTGAGGTTCATGACCTTGGGAGAGGTCAAGGAGAAGTCTGGTGTGCTTGACAACTTCTCTTAGATGACAAAAGAAGGTTTTGGTGATGGTGGTGGTGGTGATGGTGGTGGTGGTGGTGGCTTTGATGGTGGTGGTTATGGTGATGGTGGTGGTGGTGGCTTTGATGGTGGTGGTTATGGCGATGGTGGTGGTTTTAATGGTGGTGGTGGTGGTGGTGGTGATGGTGGTTTTGGTGATGGTGATGGTGGTGGTGGTGATGGTGGCGATGGTAGTGGCGGTGGTGGTGGTGGTGGCAATGGTGGTGGTGGTGGTTTTAATGGTGGTGGTGGTGGTGATGGTGGTTTTGGTGATGGTGGCGATGGTAGTGGTGGTGGTGGTGGTGGTGATGGTGGCGATGGTAGTGGCGGTGGTGGTGGTGGTGATGGTGGTGGTGGTGGTGGTGGTGGTGGTGGTTTTAATAGTGGTGGTGGTGGTGGTGGTGATGGTGGTTTTGGTGATGGTGGCGATGGTAGTGGCGGTGGTGGTGGTGATGGTGGTCAGGGTCTGCTGCAAGCTAAAATCTTGCCTAAGGAGCTATTCAGCTTATTAGTAGCCAGTGTGAGTTTGGTTCTTCCACACGCCAGACAGAAACAGGTGATTCACCACTATGCCACCCAAACCTTTCCATATTTATCCTCCATTTCCTTTTCCTGTAACTTTCCTTTTCTGACCAGGAACATTTTTCAGTCCAGAGCACTTTCTTTTAGAGACAGCAAACAAAGACAACTCCTGTCTGATAAATCAGGAATCATGAAGCAACATTACAGTCAAAAGTCAGTTTCCATTGGATTAATCTGGAATGCTTCAGGAAAACGAAGTGACTTTAGACATCCTCAGTGTTTCACCAGAGCCGCAGAGTTTCAGGTCATTAGCACGAGTCCCAGAGACGAGCGCATGTGTTTCAGCACCATGGACAGCAGCTGAGACCAGGGGACACGTTAGAAACTTACCGGCTTCTAGCTGAAACACCAGGCTGGAGATGTAGTTGTGGGAAAAAGTAAGACCAGTTAAGGGTTTTAGATTTCTTCTTTCGTTCTACTAGTGTATTTACACAACATGGCCAAAGTATGTGCCCCCCTGACCATCACACCCATGTGTGTTTCTTCTCCAAACTGTTACTACAAACTCTGAAGCTCACAGTTGTGTAGAACGTCTCTGTGTGCTGTAGCGTTACAGTTTCCCTTCACTGGAGCTCAGAGGCCCAAACCTGCTCCAGCATCACGACGCCCCTGTGCACAAAG